>JACEGR010000574.1:0-246254 GCA_014170235.1 Listronotus bonariensis
TTTTTAAAATTTCTATTAACAGTCATGTAGCAAAAACAACAAATACTAAATTGAATAAAGTTTTTAACTAGACTAACAAATTTTACTAAAATATGATTTTTCAAAATTTTAAATATTTTTAAAAAGTTTTCCGCACTGTATTAAAAGAACAAAGAACTCACGGAATCATGTTTATATAAATTTTTTGTTCTAAAATTCGTTACAATCATCTGGCAAAGGTAATAACTTAACCTAAAGAACATCTTATTAAACCTAATGGCTAAATAATTATTTTTGGTTGTTTATTGTTCTTTTCTACTTACATTAAACTGCAAAGTCGTTTTTTCAGAAATCTCCAAAATACTTTCGAAAGTCGGAACATACACTTCTTTATTTTTTAAAAAGCTGCGTCTTTTTTACGATGAAAACTATACTTTACGGGAGAACTATAAAAATTCAAAAATTTTGAATGCGCACCATACTGAATTATTCTTCAATATTAAAGAAAAAAAACATATAATTGTAAAAAGTTAGTCGTTTCTTATAAGTTGTATAGTAAACTAATTTTACTGTGCCTTTTCACAAGCTGAAATGCCCTATAAGTCTAATCCTCTTAAAGTTTTAGTTTATCCGCACCAATGTGATCTTAAATCAATAAAGGGCACATATTTACCTTGACTTTATCGACTATAAAGGTTTTCCTAAGTTTATAATACTATTTTTTTAGATAAATTACCATTTAACGATGGAACATGGTGACAAAAAAAATGGGACAACGCAATCTAGTTTTATCTCCTGCTCTATTAGAATATTATGTTTTGTTGTTGTCAGAACGATGTAATTTTGTTACAGTCACCTAAAAAGTTTCCAAATATTATAAGGAATTCGATTTCTTAAAGACCAGGAGACACTTCCTCACATGGATTTTAATGTCCCAGTTTATTTTGGGCACGATGGTACATTTAAAATTATCCCTATAAAACCAAATTTCCAGGAAATGCATGGCTCTTAAACGGTCCATAATTATGCAACTTGTGCGACAGGTTTTATAGACAGTATTACAGACACGGTGTACTCGAGTTGCTACACGTACGCAGAAAAAACAGATTAAGATCGTTGAATTCCTTGGCTGACATACTCGAATTGCTAGACTAGGGGATGATTGAGTTTCTATAGGTAACCTCATTACAGGCAGGTAAAAACTCAACATTCCAAATTTTATTAAGCGTCCCTTATACGGTCAATATATTATAAAATAACATATAGTTTTTGGTGTTTTGTTGAATATTTTTACCAAAGACAGAGTAACGGTGGGGATCATGGTTAGTTCTGGTTAGGTAAACCTTTTTTTAATTCCCTAAATAAACCTGAGACTAATAGACACTTAAATTTACATGAGAATGTATCAATTCTTTCTTTCGTTCATTTAAAATAGAATCAGACCGTGCAGGTATAAAAACAATTAAAAGGGTCGGACCGTGCAGGAGTCACTCCCTTTTAAAATAAGCGTGTTTTAACATTAAAAAGCAAAATAGAAAAAACATTCGTTTTTTACCGTCTAGAAACTCAACAATGTTTTTCTATTAACTTGTGTATGTTTGTCTAGCAACTGAAAAACCCCAAATTCATAATTTTGTTGTTATCTTATCACCATCTAGCAACTCGAGTACACCCTACAGAAAATCGGTGCAGAAAGATGCACATACTTATGCCTACAGGCACATCCAATCTGTCATACATCTGTTTTAGCATTCTTGATTACATTTAAAGATTAGAGTGCCCGCTTAATAAATAATCCGCTAACAGAATAGGTTCCTTCTCTTGCCTACCAACGCGACGGTCTGTGGAAGATCTATTGCTCTTTTATAGAAATATTCACGGCTTCTGCTTCTAAGAATTAGCCAGTATATTGCCTTCTTAAAATTCCGAGTTAATAAACTATCTTTTGCCTAAGGCACTCACGATGTGTTAGAACTTAGGCTTTAGGGTTTGTACGCAGCAATGGCGGCGAGTACGTGGGTATACTGGGGCCAATGCACCCAAAGAGGTGAAATATATGGGTACAATGCACCCATATGAGAAATGAACATTTTAACATTTTTGTTCCTCATAAGTGTTGTGTTTATGGCTGAGGACTTTTTTGTTGCTCTTTTTGTTTGGGGTAAGAATGGAATAATACTTTTGCTTATTCTCTTGAAAGTTTTTGTTTTGATTACGAAATACATTACATAATTTTTGTCACTTGGTCACCGACACCCATATGAAAACTCAAAACCGGCCGCGCCTGGTACGCAGTGCCGGATCAAGCGTGAAATCGTAAAACGACCGCTTCAGCACCAGATCGGGAGGGGCGCAAATTGAAGATGAAAAGAAAGTAAACTTAGGTGCTCTGGTTATGTGTACGTAAGTTATAGGGGTTGGGCGCAAAGTGAAAGAAGGGAGCGAAAACTGACGACCTTTTTTCTGGTCTTCACTTTTTATTTAGTGGTTTGGACTCAATAATACATCGGAAGAGGCGCAATATGAAGGTGAAGGGCGCAGTGTATATCATGATGACCTTTTTCTTTGCGATTAAAATTGTTAATTATACATAAAGGCGGAACTTTTACTCTTTGCTTCAGTAAAAAAATAGATCTTGATCCGGCACTGTTTGTACTAATGAAATAGCGACTTTTTGTTGGTGTAAATTGTCAACTGCGAAGATGAACCAACGTGCGTGGTGACTTCTTGGTGCCTGACATAAAAATTATGACTATTATCGCATTTTTGGAATTCCCATTAACGTTAAATAGTGGCTTTACTTTTACCTGTGTCGTATTTCTGGTACTTTTAAAGCTACGACCTAACATCTATTATTATCAGCACGAAAAGCATAAAATAGATGTCGTAAAACAAGTTTTAATAGGTGCTAGAGTAAAATGTTATTTGGAGACTTTTTTATGTTAAAATATACAGGATTACAAAAACTCGATGGTCTAGGAAGCGTCTGACTGAATACTTTGATGTGACAGGTACAGGGTTAATCTCGGGGCTAAGACTTAGTGCCTGGGCCTCCAATAAAATTTACTTCATGATAATACCCCTTTTGGAACCTATTTTCAGGGGTTTTAACCCAGCCTGTCAATGTTGACATGGTTCGGGTGTCAGACTGGACAAATGCGCCCCCTTTTTTGTCGGACAAGTTTACCACAATGTTTTACAAGCAATTTTTAAACATTGTGCTAAAAAAGGGTTAAGGTTACAGTCACGAAACCCGCCCAGTCCTATACCCGAAACAATTCCTTTTTGAGCCTTAGTACTCGGCCACGATACTAAGCGTAAGCCTCAGCGGCCAGCGTTGAGCGAAAAATGTAAGCGCGCTGTCTTTGATCTTTATGGGAAAATAAAAACTTGTTTATTTAAATTAGCTGCTCAACGCTGACGCTGGGTATCTTCCCCGAGGCCTTATGCCTCCTTGACTGTAACCTTTACCATTTTTGGCATAAAACCGCATGTGAAACATTGTGGTAAACTTGTCCGATAAAAAAAGTAACGCGTTTGCCCAGTTCGACACCCGAAACATGTCAACATTGACAGGCTGGCCCAAAGTGGTATATGGCGGTATAAATATTCGTAGTAGACTTGTAAAAAGTAACCCCTAAATAGGTTTTACGTCGTGCTAAATTGGACTGATCGAATTCGATATTGTCAGTAAATTCGTGGAGGACATTTGGCCGATATTATTTTTAATTCATAATTGGTCTTTCGAATAAAAAAATATAAAAAATTGGCCCTGTAGCAATGTTTGGGTTTAATTAAATTTTAAAATCCTAAACCACAAATTGGATCACCCTTTACCTGTCTGTGTTTTTAGGCGAAATATTTGAGGAGCACCAAATCAAAACGCAGTTTTTGACAAAATACAATTTTTATAGTACCTCACAATTTTTACTGCGCAATTTCTATTTATGAATTTTAAAAGTGTGGTCTAGTCAGGCGGGTATCCAAAATATTATTTTTTTAATAACAGAAAAATACACTACTAGACGAAAAAAACCGTACAAACAAAATTTTATTCAAATTTAAACTTGAATAACTTTTTAGCTTTTTTAACAAATTTTAATGGTTCTTTGGTACCGTTGTAGCTCCTTCCATGAAGATTATTTTTTAATATGGGTAATGCAAATACTTTTATAGGAATAGGTGTTATACAGGGGAGAGCCAAATGTTGCATTTTGCCCAAATTTTCGAACACTCTGGTATAATTAAACGTCACAATTTTTTACCAGTGTATCGGATTTTAAGGTCCCATCTTTTCTAAACATTTCCTTTTTTATTCAGTATCTCTATTCTAAAAGGATAAATAAATAAAAAAAAACAATGCAATTTAATTATGCGGGTCGTAATATACGCTATATTGTGAACATATTGGGGAAACTTAAAATTTGGATGGTCATATTTTCAAAACTAATAAAGATAACTATGAGTACGGGTACATCGTTATACTAAATCCAATTCAAGCGATCGGATAGACCTTAGAAACGTGTTCCAATCGGTCAATTTCGAAGGTTTGTTCGAAATTGATCAATCAGAACATGTTCCTAAGGTTTATCCGATAGGTTGAAGCGGATTCAGTATAACGATATACATGTACTCAATGACAAATGTTGTATTTTTTTAAAGTTATTAATAAAAGATCTTTTTACTAGTGATATAATACACAGGATGTTTTTTGAAATTTTACTATTTGTCGTAACCTGTATATCTTAAGAAATAACAAAAATATGATTTGAAAACAACAAAACCAATCTAAAAAAGTAATATTTTTATTTATTTTTATCATCAAAAATAAAAATTTTAAGGGAGATGTATAATTACAACTTGACACCCGATACACAAATTTCATTATCCTTTTTAAAAATTTGTATTTTCTTTTAAAATAGAGATACTGATATAAAAAAAGGAAATGTTAAGAAAAGATGGGGTTTTAATATATAATACACTGGTAAAAATTTGTAACGTTCAATTATTCCACAGGCTGTTCGAAAATTTGGTTCATCCTATATAACACCTAATATAAACTTTTTACAATCCCCCAATAAATAATAATCTTGAAGAAAGAGGCTACAACTGGGCAAAATATAACTAAAATCTATCAAAGAAAACAAAAGTTATTTGAGATTGAATTTGATCAAAATTTTGTTTGCCCGGTTTTTTTGTCCAGGAGGAGGGTAAATAAATAATTTTTAGTTTTATGTGCGGGGAAGCTAATACAACAATATGTTCAAAAGGAATAACCTGTCATATAATAAAGATTTACAAGTAAGTTAAGTTATACTTAAGTGTTAAGAAACGCTTTTCAAACGCAAAACCTCACTTGACTTAATCTGTTTTTAAAGTGTTTGAGTGTTAACTTTAACGGTTAATCTTAATTATACTTTTAATTATTATGGTGGCAATCCTAAGTACCACTATTAAGTATATAGTTTAATGTCTTTAAGGCTGGGTTGGTATTTTATCTTAATTATTCCCATGTGTAAACAGACAACACACCGATACGAACATGAAATTTTTGTTTGGTTTCGTTGGATATTTGTTTTGATTTCACTATTGTAGATAAAATTTAGAACTCCGGATAAAATATTTAGCAAAAATTCCATGCATATACATAGGTTGTCATTTAGTTTTTACGTTTATCAGTCGATCCTGTGTTAATGTTTGCACAAGCGATACGATATTGGATGTTAATAGTATATTACATTACAAGTGTGGAAAATGACTAATTTCACACGAGTGGGAATATTGTAGCACGAGGCGTTAGCCGAGTGCGACAAACCCACGAGTGTAAGAAAGTCATTTTCACACGAGTACTGTACACTATTTTTCCTACGACCACAAATTATTCACCAAAAAAAATAAATTAAAGTTTGTCTGTTCAGAAAAAATAAAAACAATTGAGAACTTTGCAACACTAGGGTGATATTTGCTTTGCAACACTAGTGTGATATATACTTTTCCTCACTGCTATATAATACTGTTTTGACAATATTTTTACATCGAAAATCACCTACCTAGAAGCATTATATAACTTTTATCATTTTGGAATTTAAAAAGGCCCTCACTTAATAAAAATTGTATGGTTTTGTTAGGTAATAACGCTAATAGTTTAATACGGGTTTCTGCTATTATAAGGGTTTTTTAAAATTATCGATTCTTACATATTTTAGACACTCTTCTAAATAAAACGTAAGTGGTGCATATCCAAAATATTCCGTTTTTTAAAAAATATCAGTAAATAAACTTACGGGACCGGGGAGTGAAAAGGGGTGCTGGGTGGGGTAAAATTGGTAAAACGAGTTAATGAAACTGAACATCACATGTAAAATTAAGTAAAAATAACAGTTTTTCCTCATATTTTTAAGAAAAAATATAAAAAATATGAAAATTGTAAATGCATAACAAAAGTCCTTAAAGTAAGGAACCTAGAAAGGACCTCGGAAAAACGACTACCAAACGTCAGTTACCATGCAAAATATGGAAAGCATTTGGCAACATCGGAAGGGTCTGATTCTATTTATGAATGGATAAAAGAAAGTGGATTCATAAAGTGTGTATTAGCCTTAGGTTTAATTAGGGATTAAAAAAAGATTTAACTAGTTGTTTGAGTACACGAAGAAAGAGAGGAAGGAATTTGATCTATAGGCTTTTTTCTCTGGCGCTTTAGGTCGAACGGTCAAGCGGCAAGGCTGCCTCTATAAAGTACGTGCTCAAAGGTAGAAGGGAGATTTTAAATTTGATTTACTTACCTGACAACACTGTGCCAGTCAGTGAAAGTGGTTTTTTGTGGTTATGTCTATTTTTGTTTATGTTTTTATTTTTTCGTAAATTTTAATAAATATAAAATAAGATGATTTTCGCTAATTTGGGTTCTACCGTTTAAGGTAAATAAAAGTTTTTTTACTGTCACTACAATAAATATGTCACTTGCAAAACCAATAGCAGTTTTTAGAATGACATCATAATATGTATCACACCAGTGTTGTAAAGTACTTTGCAACACTAGTGCTGTAAAGTACTTTGCAACACTAGTGTGATATAACGCATTTTCTATGCATGAAATCAGTGTGCTATTTGCTATTTTCACAAGTGGTCGTAGGAAAAATAATAATCTTGGTGTTGTACAGTTATATTCATAAAAAAGGCGTACAAGGATTCCAAAAATTGCCATAATTCTAATCGAAAAGTACTTAATACGATTAAAAAATGAAGCTGGCATCTCTATATTATGTAAGTGTATACAACACACATTTTCTAAAAAAGGCACATACAATATTTGTGTACTAGACCATCGACATGTCATCATAGGTTTTCAAAAATTGAAAGCATTAGGCCTCAGACACGATACTAAGCGTCAGCGTTCAACTTTGAGCGGAAAAGTTTTTATTCCCGCATAAAGATCAAAGACAACGCTCTCACATTTTCCGCTCAACGCTGGTCGCTGACGCTTAGTATCGTGTCAGAGGCCTTAGCGTCGACCGTCAACATAGATGTAAATAAGGCCTCTGACACGATACTAAGCGTCAGCGTTAAGCTGGAAATGTGAGAGCGCTGTCTTTGATCTTTATGGGAGAATAAAAAGACTTGTATTTTTTTAATCAGCCATTCAAGGCCGACGCTGATTATTGTGCCCGAGCGTTAAATCAAAATAAAGTAAATAAAAACCTTAAGTAAATATTTATCCCTTTTCTATTTTGCAAACTTCCTAAGCCTTTTTAAATTTATATAAGTGAAGTGGTATTTTTTACTGACAAAGTAAAAATTTGTTAAACATTGCCATCCACATATTTTCAAAAAATAAGTGCACGCCAATGTTTTTTTATTAAAAACCTATGACACTTACTACCCTTCAACAAAAATCAGCCAAAAAGTCAGTATTACGCAAAAATAAGGTAGGTTAGCTGCAGCATCGTCCAAAAACCTCAATACAGTCAAACACAGGTTGTTTCAAAATAATGGTTAATCATTAAGTAGAGTAGATGTTCTTAGGTGATTTAAATTAAAAAAGTTTAAATAAACATATGTTTTAAATCGCTATTTAAAAAAAAACGACTAATCTTTTAAAAGTTTTGCCACCGTGTATCTGAAAAGTTAAGCCATTTTGGCAATAGGTTTATTCAAACTTCTCTTATTATTACCTATTGGTTTGCACTATCAAAGTTTAGTGTATTATTTTAAAACACCCTGTAAAGTTTATTATTGTTGTTTTTACATAATTGCTAATAAAAAATTATAAAACCTAATTTTTAAAAGAAAAAGTTTCCGCAATGCCCCTCTTACGGTCTAAAAATGTGCAATTAAGTGGATTTAATTTTTTTCTCTTAAAATAAACAACATACGAAACAAAAAAAAAGAGAGACATAAAAGCACAATAATTTTACATATTTACACAGTGGCGTACGGTTTTTTGTTAGAAATATTCCTTTAGTTACCGCTCGAGACGCCTTTGAACTTATTAAATATAATTAAGTGAGTGATAAATTAACCCCCTAATGCAACAAATAACATTGACAAATTATAACAAAGTTGGAAAAAGGATATACAATATACAGAATCAGCTAAAGAACATAACACATAGGCAATGTGAGGAAAAAAGACAATCTAATATAAATACCTGCATGTAAACATTTCTGATTGGATTCGTCTTGGATTCGTCATATACATTCTTTTTTGTTGCTTTACTAACCGATATCCCAATACCTGTTTGCTTAACCAGTATTTAAAAAAATCTTTTTTAATGGTAGAGTCTGTCATAAAATTTTCTTAACAACATTCTGTAACACCCTGTAGAGCACTTTTTAGACGACAAGGTGGTAATACTTATTATCAAATTGAAACTTATTTTACTTAGTATGTGATATTCATTCGGCGAATTACGACTTACACCGCTCCACTGTGGTTTCTGGGAGCCTATTTTTGGCCAAAATTAATAAATGCGTTCAATTAAAAAACTTACAAGTAAAAATTGTTTATTTTAACCAATAATAATATATAATATAGATTAATTCAACATTCACCTTTACACAATATACAATACAGGGTGTCAAAGAGAAAAAACTAATTTATTTAGATAATTTTTGATTTGTTTCAAATATTTTGATGAAACCTTTTATTTAAGGGTTTTTCGACATGAACCATTTAAATTTGATAATAATTTTTATGTATAAACTAGAGAGCGCTACATAAACTACTTTAAATTTCTATAAAAAAATTAAAACTTTTTTGTGGCACTCGATATGTACCATCTAATAGTAAATTCATGAAACAGGCACTTGGAGCGAACAATTCTAATTTCGCTCTGCTCCAGTTTCCTTCTGCGGCAGCGCCAATAACAACGGTTCCAAAAAGCTCGAATTTCCCGAGTGTAATACCAGCACCGTGAATACGAAAACTGATCGCTCAGAGTGCGGGCAAATTCAAAAACGCAAAACCAGTAAACTCTCCTATGCTTTCTATACAAAAAAGGTATACTCAAGAATCGCTCTTAGCAACCATTTCCGATGTATTTGCCTTTAAGATGTTTACTGCAACCAAAATGTATGACATTAAACCATTCGTATATGATGTGGCAGTTGTAGTTACGGTTGTACTAGACAATTTTAACGCAAGTATTTCTGAAACGGTTGCTTATAGCTATTCTTATAAAGTACACCTTGTTTGTGTACAAAGTATGGAATACTTAATTGGTATACCTAGATGGTACATACAGGGTAGCACAAAAAGCTTGCGACATTCTAGATAAATAAAAAAGTAGTGTAATTAGGTATCGCCCACCAGCTTCCACTAAAAAGTTAATACTTTATCTAAAAAGTTAATGTCAAAAACTCTTAAATACCGTGTTTTATTAAAATATTCAAAACGTATAAACACTTATCAAAATAAATTAAAAATTATTTTTTCACTTTGACGCCCGATATCTTTCTTATTACCAACTTTTGGATACAGGTCTTTAGTTAGATCCTAATACTTTGGCATAAGGAATCTAATAATAACACCCCGTATATTACAGTTGTATGAAATAGCACCATATCAAATATTCTGGTATTGCTGCTTCTTTATTGACTGGCAAAGACTTTTATTCACTTCTTTTAAAAGTACTGCTAAATCGTGTGGCCCATGTCAACAGGCCGCTATAGCCGCAGCTTTTATTATTTGGTATATTCCTTTTACCTTGTAGAACCGTTCTTAACCGTTCTCTGAACTGTCAATAGTGTCAAGAACGGTTCTACAACATCAAAAAAATGTCAAAAAATTGTAAAAGGAACACTTATGGTGTCGTTCTGGGCGGTTTTGGAGCATAAAAGGAATACATCAATTAATGTATGTCTTATTAGTCAATTTCGTTGCTTCCCTTAGATCTTTCCGATTTTTCTGAAATGATAACCTGGGTCCACAAGGAGATGTTGACAGTGTAGATAAATCAAATTTAATAACAATCTGGTTTTCCAACCAAGCAAAATTTTTATTCTGAACATACTTCTTGTTTTGTATTGCTTGCCACCATCTTTCTTCTAAATTGGGGCAGAGGCGACAAATTTTTTTCAGATATCTGGTTTATTAGATGAGTTAATGTTTGTTTCGATCTTTTGATTTAGGTTATTAAATATTTTTAAAAATATCTCGTTTTTATCGCCTCCCTACAACCTCAATTCTAAAAGGTGTTTTTTAATAAAATAGTGCATATCTGTAAAAATATATATTTTTTCCATGGTAGCAAATAATCGCAAGTAAAGAATGTAAAATAAAAATCACAAATTAAGACTTAACAAAATAATGTGAAATATATCGCCGCCAAATGCAGCATTTTTTTCCCAAACTTTCAGAAATTAAATATTTTGAAATACTATTAGTAAAAGACAATAATAAGACAATAATAAGCAAACGAATTTTATATGAAACGGTCAGAATTAGGTAAGTCTATAAAATACAAATTAAAAAAATATATATTTTCTTTAAAAATATGATTAAACAGATTAGCCCCACACTAACAAATTTTGGCGTCACTTAACGAATTATTTACGACTACTTTTATTTTTTTTTCCTTTAGCTTCCTGTATTCAGAGAAAAAAGAACGAATCAAGAATAGACACACTATATATATAAATAATACTGTATCTGCTATCCATGTAAACAAACAAAATTTTTCTTTTATCAATTTGAAAAAATGGATTTGGCCACAAAATTGGGTCGCAGAAACCATAGTGAGCTCTGGAAAAAAATTATTATGTTTCTTAACAATATAAAGATACACCAAGCCCAATTAAAAAAAAGGTGATTCGCATCACTCTAGTTCTGTTAGATTGAATGCGCAATCCGAACCACACACAACAATATTTTTAAGTTTAACCGATAATATGAAAATACCGTTTATTTAAAACAAGAACCATAAAAAGTATTTATTTAGCACACCCATTTTACGCCTTCATTAACAAGATACTTAAATAATAAACATAGTAAACTACATACCAATGCCGGTTGCAATTTTACATTTGCAATCTACATTCCTGCAACCTTCAAAGGTAAACTGGCTTAGCAGAAAAAAATATCTTTCGCCTTAAGGCGATCTGTCATAAAAAGCGCCATTGGCATAGTTATTACAACGATCCTATGTTAAATAATAATTACCATAAATTGAACGTGAAATGTTATTAGCCTTTGGTCACGTGTTTTGCCTTTGCTTTGATATGTATACATACAATGAGAGTTCAAAACTTGGAATAAATTTAGTTTAAATTTAATTGGGTATTTTTAACCAAACTGTTTAATTCGTTAATTTTTAGTTTGAGATAGCAGAGTTCTACTATCGCCATGTTAGTTTAAAAAATTGTGTTACTTTACGCCACTGGGGCTATACCATATGAAACTATCTTCTTCAGGAACAGCCATTGAACAGAAGAAATAATCTTAGCATTGCTAAATAAACTATCGTAATTTATTGCGGGCATACCCCTTGGCATGGCCCGTAACGGCTTAACTAGAACTTAAACTGTTTTATTAACGTCACTCAAAACTTCTAACAATTTTTTGTGGGTCACATAGTGTATATATACATACTTGAACTCATTTGTTTTGATGTTTAAACGCTCTTGACCCTGTATGTTTATTTTATGACCTAGAAATTGTTACCTTGCAGATTCGAAGTTTAAAGCTTGAAATTATTTCATATTGCGTTATTTTTTTAAAATTTAAGATGTGGGTTTTCTCAGCACTGAAATAGTTAAATACAAACAAAAAAATCTACATGACACCCTAGATAGGGAGTTCAAAATGTAAAATTCGTAGGTATCTTAACTCAAGTAAATGTGCCTTTATTAACACAATACATAAGATTTGCGGGTGGAGAGAAAACTTCTGAAGAAAACAAGTTTAGTCTAAACACTCGTGTTGCATGTTGCAATTGACCTCTAATCTAGGGGCACGTGTTGTTTTACATTTAAAAAAATACAAATAATTTCCAGTGTTTCTTTATCAAAAGGAAGCTTTTTAGGGGCATCACATAAAAATAATGTTTAACGACCACCCTTTTCTCTATAAAGCTGATAAATCAGAATAAACAATTTTAAAATTATTTTATTAGAAATTTGAAGAAATGTGCAAACACCAACCCATTCTAAAACTTTAAAATACTTTAACAAGCAGGACATAGTCATTAAGTAAATTTGTTTTAATTTCCTACAATACCCTTTTTAATGTGTTTAAGTAGACAATGGAATTAAATGTAAATTGTTAAATTAATCAATAGAAAGGCTTTTATAAGGCACTATATTAGAAAAAAGAAACTAGGTTACTGGAACGCTGAAACACTTAATCGCCACTAAATTTAATGTATCTATTTGCAGAAAGCTATTTGTCCATTTTTGTAATAGACGTAGTATCCCGTGTGATAAGATTGCAACAATCTTCTTTTTTATACAAACGACAATTATTTATTTGTTGTTTGTTGACATTTATTTCTGTTCTAAGCGTTTAGTAAAAATAGAAACCCTTATAATAAACTTTATTATTACCAAAAACATAGCAAATGTCTTCTTAATGAAACACCTCATTCCTTGGTTTGTTTTCGTAAGTTTCTCATTTTCTTTAATAGGCTCTGGTAATAAGGAATTTGTATTTATTTTAAGTCACAACAAAATTGATCTATTTATGTTTCACTTTTATCAATACGTAAAAATAAGAAATATCGCCACACTTTGACGTAATAATGACTTGTTCTGTTTTTTAATTTATATATTCTTTTAATACTTAGTGTTGGAAAAGTATTTTTATTTTAAAGTAGCTTTTTAGTCATAACTGAATATTTTTTAAAAATATTTCCTAACGAATGTTTTTTGGCGTTATAAAAACTTATCACCTCAATATCACTCTAATATATTCATAAGTTTTTCTTACCCATTCCTATGAAAATTGTGTAGATAAATTATTGATGCCGAATCTTACCTGAAAAAAAACATACATTAGAAAATTGGTCACATGTCAAAGAAAATCTATTAATCTTCTGGCCTATGGTTGATCATGACGGGGAGATGCGGTACAATGGTAGACACTTTAACCTTAAGTAACCGAACTAGACAGCATTGTTAGATTCTAATACTTTTAAATTGTCAATATTTCGAAAACTATACAGTTTTGAAATGGACATCCTTGTACAGGATATTCCACTTAAGAGGAAAAACGGCACATTTTCTGACTTTCCGCGTATTTTTAAGATAGCCAATCTTTGTATTTTAGCTCGGAATAATAGAAAATCGAAATAAACAAACAATTGCATAAAAACAAAAGACTTATTTATGCAATAAACGGTGCATTTTTTAATGGAACACACTACTTGCTATTCCATTTTTGATTACTGTGATCAATTCTAAGTGTTTTTTATTAGGGATACTATTACTCTATCTTCAACTGTGTTAAAATATTTTATTTTTATGCCTCCTACAAACCTCACAATGTTACAAAATTTTTCCAAGCCAACTTTTTTATAAATCGATCTCCGCAGTTCGTATGTTAAACAAAATTATCGTACTCATAATAAAATGAAAGTGCTAAAGGTTGCAAGACGTGCTATCATTAAAGGAATAATGAGCATTCTAAACAACCTAAATAACCTAAATAAGTTAATAATTTAAAATATTGCAATAAATAAATTAGGTAGACACTCAAATTTGTATACGGGTGTTATGGAAATACTTTAATGTATTGAAATCTCAAGATCCTGATGTAAAAATAAATTGAATAAAAATAGCGGACCACTATTAATTTCTGAAATATTTGATCCTACAATGTATACGACAAAACTAATTAAATTACAAAAACAAATTTAAATCCTTTATTTTGATTTTGTAAATAATTTTACACTTTTCCTCTTTGCGCAATAAAAATCACATTATTTAGCGGTAAAAAACACATACAATAAACCCATTACAAGTTATTCGTACATGCACTAAGAGCTAAATAACAAACTATTTCGCACAAAAATTGAATTGCAAACGACAAATACAACAAAAACATTACCGGAAAAATACTTTACAAGTAAGTTATTTGCAAGTTTATTCCTTCAGTAACAAAACGACATAATTAATTATCTGATATTTAAAATAACATTTGCATTAAACACCATAAATTTTTGTTTTTATTTGTAGTTTGCAACCTAAAATTTTATCCATGCCTTTAATCAGCTGGCTCCGTCATTCCCCGTGCTGTGTCCAATGTCGCCACGTTGTAAATGACCAATACATTTTAACTTATCTCAGTCTAAACGTTTTGGTATTGACAGCTATTTTTAAACAAATTATTACGATTTTTTGGCGGTATTTATTTGATTTATTAGCGGGTTGTATTTAATGTGTTATAGTGTGAAAAAACTGGATAAGATGTTTGACAAGTACGGAAGCAAAAAAAAATTTAGGGCTCAACAGTTTTGTATAGACTGTTCAACAACTTTAAGGTCTTGGAACTTTTTGTGGTAATTCCATGCCATTTTTATCTATGTAATTTATAAAATAAAGTTTATTATTGCAAAGTGTTTAATAATTTAAATCATGGTGTAAAAATTACATGAAACAACGAAAAATTTGTGTTTGTGTTTAGAAACGAATGAAGGACATTATTCTAAAGGGGTATAGTCCTTTTTTTAATCGATTTTTATATTTGCATTTTGGAAAACCAAATAATAAACCTATATTAGTTAAATGGGCTATTGACCAGTTTGTTTGTAAACTTTTAAATGTAAATAACTTATTTATTTTAGAACAAAAAGGGGTTATTTTACGCACTACTGTTATTTCAATTCAAACAGCTGTTTAATAAATATCCTAAATAATGAGGTTAACTTGAGCAGGAGTGCAGACATGTGAAAACAAGGTTTTTTTCAAAATTTAAAAATGTTTGAATTTAACAAAAAAGTATTAAGTAATGTCTCTACTACCCAGAAGTATCCCATTTTAATATAATAAAGGTTTTATGTACACTGTATATCATAAATTTGGTCATCAATGACCCTTTGTAGTTAGTTGCTATTTACTAACTGGCCTTATACAGGTTCACAAATTTCCAATAAACCTACTATTTCCTCAAAGTCGATCTATATAGGGTCGCGACATTCGAGCCATATTGCTTTGACGTGTTATGACGTCACATCTTCCATTTTTCGGCTATGTTGTTCCGAAGGTGCGGAGATATACAGTTTATTGTATTAGTAGAACAACCGTTTACACAACAGTTTTAATTATTATTAAGTTGTAAATTCCTTTACTTTAAATAAAAAAACATTAGAGATACATATTTCTACAAATATCCTCCCAAAACAATGCAAAATGAAATGCGCAAATTCTAGACGCCACTGGATTGATCATCAGCTTTGATTTTACCCAGTCTTGCCAACTTTTCTCCGTGGAGTGCCCTTCCTTGCGTCCTCGACCTCGAACCGCTGAGAAGTTGAGGATGTGTCGCAACTTATAAATATAAACTAACCTTGCTATTTCCTAACAAAATAATAATAGTAGTCTGTATAAAGGGGCATTCCTTTTGTGCTTCTTGCTTAGACGTAGTATCAAAACTGAACCAGCAGTTTTATGAAAACCAATTATAATCATACTTTGTTTAAGGCTGGTTTCGAAATATGAGGCTACCTACATACTTTTGTCTGGTATACTAGGGAATACATAATTTTTCGCAGCATATTGGGTAATTTTAAATAATATCAATTTCAGAGGCACGTTAGAGGTAAACACATTAAAATAATTAATAATTATTACCCACATGCTAATTCCATTTGTTTAGTTATGCACCATTTTTATTTATTTCGGTTTTAATTAATGTGAGAAATCCGCCTTGAAACGCACTAAATGGCCGGATGTGTAGATAAGTAAATAACACCTGTCAAGTAAGGTGAAATCTTTACATGTTACCATAAAAAAGACGGTACCCATGAATTTGCTCAAGTAGGTTTAGATTACTAAATAAACCCACAACCATTACTTGAGAACCAACAAATCGAACTATCTTAAGCCACCCTTACACAGTCAATATTGGGCAGATGTAAATTGGTTCCCGATTTAAAAATATACTGCTTGAGCAAGCAGTTTTGGTACATCGGCGAGTAATAGAATAACAAAACAAGCAGTATTAGTCACGCATGTTTGCAAGGCGGGATTTACTTAGATTGTTTCTTTTCCTTATATTGCTTATGTGTTATGTTATTTAGCTCAACCTGTATATTAGGAAAATTGGTTCCCAACCTTTTTTTGGTTGCCCTGACGACTTTTACAGGGTGTGAGGGAAATAATCTTCGTAACTTCATGAGGTGATTCCTAACATTCTAAGCAAAAAATTTCTTTATTTACTATGTCCGAAAATCAGCCGTTTCGGAGATAAAAAATGCTGAAGGTATTTCTTTTTAGTCATTAAATTAATTCATTTTGCTCCCTAAGTATTTAAAATCATATGCTTAATAGTGTAAAATTTACTTCATATTTATTAACTGTCTCTAATTTTTTTTCTTGCGTATTAAATACATTTTTTCCAAGAAAATCAGACAAACTAAATTCCTCACTTAATTGGCAACGTCGTACCGTCGTACGCGAATCGTCATGGTCGGTAATACCTACATCGGGAAATAATGTTTGATAGTTTCTTGCATAAATTAATGCAAGTAATGTGTACCCGAATTAAAAGGTCTTTTTATTTTCAGTATGTATTACTGTACCAATGAGTGCATTTTGATACGAAAGAGATGTTTTTGGTACGCGAGTATCACCATATACTTATTATTTACGGAGAGGCTCACATTTAAAAGAACGTTTTCTTGATCAAATGCTACCAGCTAAAAAAACCTTCGCAGAAGACTCCAAAAGACTTCTTGACAGAGGAAGCGTAGTGCCTAATTTTAACAATTGCGGAAAACATCGTGAAGTTGGAGTGGAAACCTAAGAACAAATTTTGAATTCAATTGACGAGGATTCGCCACGGAGTACGAGAAGTAATTACTAATGCGTAAACTGTAACTTTATGTAGTTTACGAATGTTGTGTTTTTTTTGACTGATATTCGTGGGAATTGGTGGTGTGTATCGCCACATAGGATAAGTCCTGTCATTTTTTTAGGTGAATGTTATGTACTGAGAATGCTATTAAATGAAAAATATTAGCTACAACCAATTGTGTTAAACTATTTAATAATTTAAGATATAATGTTTAACAAATATCATACCAACGGAAAAAATTCGACGATTGAGCTGCGGTCCTCGTGCGTTCATATCCCGGTTCTGTTGCAGTATTGCCAAATGTTTGAGAAACGTTAATTATTTACAATTAGGTTTTCTCAAAAACGATTGATTTTCGGACATAATTTTTAATGAACTTTTGCTTAGAATAATTCAAGGAATCACCTCTTACAGTTACAAAAATTATTTCCCCAACACCCTGTACGTAAATTAGATCCAACATGTTTAAGGTACCTAACCGCCTTCGAATAGGTGCGAATATCGAATATTTAAGTAATAAAACAAGATTGTGTGAGTGTTAATTAATTTGTTCATTAAAGCAACCGTTTTCCTCCTTCACTCACAATTATTTGGGCTATTTCGGGATTCATTGCAAAAATGCAACACAACTGTTTATTTAAATACGCAACAAACAAGACACAGCAAAAATGCAAAATTGCTAATAAGTAAATTAAAACCAACTCAAGATTTATTACCTATTAACTATTTATTACCAGGAACCAATATACCTACGACCTTTCTGGGGCTCGGAAATGGATTTACATGCGACTTCACATGCAACACAAAAAGTGCAGTTTCACCAAGAGACTGCATTTCGTAACAAGCCTATGAAAACCATGATCAAATTAAATAAATATCGCTTGGAATTGCTTCCCCATGCACTGTATTCTCCAGATCTGGACCGCAGCAACTATTGGCTTTGTGCAGATCTCAAAGAGATGCAAGATGCAGGAAACAAAATTTGGCTTAAGTGAAGAAGTGATTGCCGAAATTGATCTATTGCTATTACTATTTAAAAGTAAATACAAATCGAATTAGAAACAGGTTGTTCAAAAGTTAGAGGAGCGAAGCGTTGGAATCAATGGGCGCCTTTGCTGGCGGTCTCAGCCGCTTTGCCGCTGAAATACTACAGTAAAAAGCACCGGAACCAGTAATTTGATTGGTTCAGACGGTCATGCAAAACTCTCACACTAGGGAATCATATTTACTTCTGGTTAGTTATTTTTGTTTTTTTAATTCGTGTTATTAAAGAATGAAAAAAAAGGGTTAACTAACCATGACCCTCAATAGACCTAGACATAGGTGTTTATCCACATTAACAGAAATACGTTTAGAAAGTAAATTAAAGCGCCAAAATCGTAGTTTAACTGGAAAACTGTAGGACATTAATTTCCTAGGAATTGCCCAAGCTAAACCTGGCATTTATATAGAGGATATTTTATAAACAAAAAAGTTAAATTATCACCTACCTTTTTATTTATCAAATTCGCTTTTTCAGAACCCGGATTATGCCGAGTGATCGAAATCCTTGTAGTTGATCTCCCGGGTACATTTCTTTGCAACTTTTCTACATTGTAAGTTTGTCGCCAGCCAAACAGTTGCACTATTTTTTCGGCCACGTCTGTACATTTAGGTCCACCATTTATTGTTTGACAACTATCGAACATTTCACCATTCAAGATTTTTGTAAATTTTAAATGGTTCTTATATGTACATTAATTTAAACACAGTTACTGTAAATGTTGCCTAGGTGACTTTGTTTTATTTTAAAATTATTTTATTTACCTTTTAATTATGTATGTATCTATTGCTTGCTCAAGTATTAAAAACTAATAATAAAGAGTATTATTATAGATATATATAGATATTATGGAATTTGTAAGATGCAAAAATTATTGCCACCTGTCAATCATTACGAGTATGTCCAAACTTTAACCTTTATTTTAAAATGAACAAGCAGATTAAAGTTCTAACATTCTAAACGTGTCCGCAAGTCTAACAGAACTCGCCCTATTAATTATTATTATTTTGGTACTTAAACCTAACAGCACTCTTTTAATACCATCTTTTCAGAAATGGTACACAAAATATAAAAAAATAACACAATCTTTAACTTTTCCACAGTTAATTTATAGAGGAAAGTAATCAAATATGGAATAGTATCCCTAATATGGAATAACCAATGATTTCAAGAATAAAATCTTTAAATCATTGGGAATACCTGCATTTTTCTTAAACAGAAACTGACACACGCAATTAAAAGTGTGGGTCCCTTTTTTAATGTCCATTTGCGAGTAGAAGTGGTAACATGCCAGTAGAGCAAGTCCTTTTGTCGCTGTAGCAACGTTTTGTTTTATCGCTTTCTAATAACTTTTCAGCTTTAAAAAAATGATACTATACTAAATTAAAGAAAAGGGACCTCTAAATATTAATATAAAGGGCTCAAAGTTCACGATATTTTTATTTTTCAAAAAATTAAAAATAACAGTCGATTTTTTGGCCCAGTCTACTGTTTATCGTATTCCATATTTGGGGTACCTATTGCATATTTAGCTACCCTCATCATTTATTAGTTTTTTTTATCTTAATTAAAATCATTAATGTAACTAAAAATTTTTACAATATAAAGGACAAATATATGATCGTAATGATTACTACAAACAGTTTTTTATTTATAATTTTTTATGCAAATTATGTGTAAACAAACAAAATGGTATTCCATATTTGATGGTTACTTTCCTCTATACTGCAAAGGGTGAAGACTTGGCCGCCATATGGGGAACTTTTTTTTTTTTGATTTAACAGGAACTTTCTCAGTCATATTATTAAATAAGATAAGTGTCAATGTCGGAAAAATACACTATATAGTATTATTAGAACAAAGGTTTACACAGCACTTCTTTAACATAATTTACAACTTGTTCAACCTTAAATAAATATAACCACAACTTTTAAAACAATGCATAACGAAAAACCCGATTTCTAAACGACAGTGACTACTTGATCATTAGCTGCCATAGCGTAGTGATAGTCACTATCTCAACGCTGATACCAGTATTATTAATTTTTTCTGTTATGGTAAGTTTACATCTGACATTTAATGCATGATAATATATGACAGACAGAAATTCTGGCTAATGTAAACGACCAAAAATTTACTCTATTTTATTTTTGGTTTTTGGCTTTCACACGTAATGAATTTAGCCTTCGTCAAGTGGTTGTGGTCAAAAATGTATGTCCGATAGAAATTTTTATTGTTTACATTAGCCAGAATTTCTGTTTGACATAAATATCATGCAATAAATGTCAGATCGAGCAGATGTAAACCTACCATTACTTATTCTACCTCTCGTCACGCGTTTTCTATATGAATAAACCTATAAAAAATAGAGTGAATATCGCGATACAAATAATACGACTTTGTGACGAATAAAAAAAATTGTGTTTACCGAATTTACAATAGGGTAGACCGAGGCAAATCGGATCAGTGGGTGAATCGGATCAAAATAAGAATATCGCTAATATTTTTAAAATGCCTTTAAATGAAATGCCTGGATTAAAAATTACAGGTTTATTTGCAAAATAAAGAGACTGGTATTGTGTTTATTGCGCAGAAAAATTTATTAAACCACCATTAGAGGATTGGATTCAGTGTGTGGCATACGAAGATTGGTGCCACGAAAAATGCGCTGATATGGGAAGAAAAGAAAGCCAGTATATAATATGTGGTTAATGTATTACAAATTAGGGCTAATGTCAATATTCATTATCTAAATGTTTTCACTTATTCCAAAAATTATAGTACCCAATAGGAATAGGAATATGTTGTGTATGATCCCATTTGCCCCCAGGATTAGGGCGAATTGGATATTTCTGTCCGTCATGTTTTTGGTTATTCTTTTAAGGAAGTTCCCAAAAAAACACTTTTCTTAGGATTTTTTTTAAACTTCGAATACGTATACTTATAAGTGTCCTCTTCGAGATATAAGCTTTAAAAATGTGCATATTTAACATGTAAGTCATATCCTGACGGACGTTTTAGGGCACGTTTAATTAAATATCTTTTTTAACTTTTCTTAGAATTTTTACCAAAAACTGAGAATCAATAATTAAGAATATAACAAACATTTTTCTTTATAAAAACACATACGAGCGGTACTCTTATACGTGGTATCTCAAAAAATGTGAATTTTGCTCAAGAGGAAAGTACTATTATTTTTTACAATATCGAAAATTTTTATATAAACAAAATGTTTTTAAATTAAAAATAGCGTTTAAATATGCAAATTTGTTTTTTAGCTATTTTTGTAAAAGATAAAAATGAAAAACCGAAAAAACTGTTGTTTCTACTTTTCTCGAAAATTTTTAAGGTAACGGTATGAGCCGACGCCTCTAGAAACTTTAATGGTCGCAGTACTCCTTGGGAACGTCCTTAAAGAATTTATAAGCAATTTAAGTTTTGAAACGTATATTGAATAGCTAAATAGTAACTTATTACTATTTTGTCAATAAAAGTTACATTTATTACACTTTAGTATGATTCTTATATTTTCAAACAAAAATTGATCCGATTCGCCTCGGTCTACCCTATTTTAGTCTGGTCAGCGCAGTTAATTAGATTTATTGCAAAAAATATTATTAAATGTATTATTTACGAGATTATTTATTTATCCGTAATATTTTTATAATTAAGCTACTATTGTTTCTTTATCATCGTAAATATTTGTTGAAAACATTTTATAAGATATCATTATGTATTTAAAGGTTTTCAGTATAATAATAAACTCTATAGTGGTTATGAAATAATTCTTGCATTCAATGTATCAACCATGTCGTGTCAGTATATGCAATTATTTCTTACACACAGCAATTGTATTGAATATAACAACAATATAATGACACTTATTGAATATTACAAAATAAGTCAATTTGCTAATGGGTAAATTAAGTAGTACTAACGAGGATAAAAATTAAACAGAAAAAAATCGAAGCTTTATTCAGAAAGTATAAACAAAAAATTCTCCTAAATCATATCCAAAAGTAATTTTAATGTCGAAAAACTTTTAAAGGAGTGAATTTATGGAATATTCTTAAGATACCTTTTTTCGAACGCATCCAATTTTCTTCATAATATGTATTATATTTATTTAAATATTGATATTTGTAGCAAAAATCCAACCTCAAAAAACAAAATTAAAAAAACAGTTTAATGGTTAAAGCCCGATATCATGAAAACTGCTAATTTAACGACAATTTATGGCCACAATGCTAAATGGGGATTTACTCGAGTGTCATTGAGATCAACTGGGTTGCAAAGCTTATATGATAAGAAAAAAATATATATATATAATATACACTTTCCTCGGTGGGAAAAGAAGCTAGAGATTTTTAAATATGTCAAAAAATACTGTTATTATTTCGGCTTGTAAAAATCGTTTGGATAGTATCAGATTATATATTTTTCGTTATCCCTAAATTATTTTCTTTAAAGTAACCACGGTCAAGAATGTCAAAATACAACTTTGTAGTCCTCCGGTATGTTTACGTCACTCTCTACTTGCCAGATTAGTGGAATATACACTGTTTGACATGTAATTAGCTCACCATATCTTAATCTGATGCGCTCAAAAATTTCTTATGGATATATTTTTGTTTTTTTATACGATAGGCCTTGTATACGGGGCTCATATTTGGTGGAGGTACTTAACCGGGTATTAGGTGTCCTTCGGTATATTAATCTGCCGTGCTATATTAAATCCCGAAATCCCCCTCTTGGGCACCCCTTCTATTACGAAGATAGTTTTTTTTTTATAGGGAATTTAATTTTCTTTAAGAATGTGTGTTGGTTTTTTTAGGTCACAATTTGCTATTTTTGCATTAAAAAATTTTTGACAAAAACTGTTAGTAGCGAAGATAGAACTCTTAATATTAATATTAGGAACTAAACCTTCACGATATTTTTTTGTCATCTGGAACAATATTTTCGATATATTTTTCAAAATAAAAAAAAAAACAGATTTTTGGCTCAGTCTAGTAAACATATGATTTGGAATTTCTGGGAACAATAACGCTTAATTATCCTGATTTTCCACCGACGAAGCTCTGGAGAGCTTATGATGCGACATCGGGCACAAGATCGGAAGGGGAGTGCCAGCTGATCGCCTAGCAATAGGGCCAAAAATCAAGAAAGAAAAGCAATACAAACAGACAACGGTTTTACAACTTGCATAAAGCCTAAGTACTAGAATTGTGACTAGATACCGTAGATGCCAGTTTTGTGGATGTATAGCAAAATTAGGATATTTCATTTCACGGCACTTATTTATGTAGAGCATGGATGGCGAACCAATGACATGCGTGCAACAGACGGCACGCGAGGTAAGATTTTGGGCACTCGAGTGTGTAGATGTTTTTTTCCAGTGAAAATTATACAGCGACTGAAATGGGCAAGGATGGAAGCTTTAGGTACAAGACCTTTTTTTTGCTCTTCAATTTTTACCTTTTTTACCAAAGTTTTAAGTTGAGGAGTTTTTTTGCTATTCAAAACTTTTTACTTACTGACTTAAAAGTATTTCATGGCCCGAGTAGACTTAAAGACCTTTTTCTTTTTTTTTTTGCTCTTCAAAATTTTTTACTTACCGACTTAAAAGTATTTCATGGCACGCGTAGAATATAATTTTACAATTTTGTACAAAAATGGCACGATGATACGAAAAGGTTCGCCATCCCTAATTCCTAAAAGGTCCAGGTCCAATCTAACTTGTCCACATTTTAAATGGGTACCTACAATTTCTCTTAAGCTTAAAAAAATGATTTAAAAATCAAAATGTATCAAGTTTTTTTCTGTTATGAAGATTTTACAAAACAATTTCATCAACAGAATATATTGACATAACTTACTTTTTTAAATGGGACACCCTGTATATTATACCACCATTAAAAAGGTCTTTTAAACAGCTTTCTAAAAATACCACATTTGATATATCTATCTTTAACAGTTTCGGAAATATGACCATTTAAATCTGAAATATATTAGATGTAATTTTCGGGGGTAATTGCACAAGTGCATCAAAATTATCGATAATTGTGCTTGAAAGTGTACTGCCTAAAACTTACTAAAGTTTATTTTTATATTTTGTAATCAAACGATAATTGTCGAGTGGGGTAATAGGGGACTGTAATTTTCACTCTATCTACACTCCAAGCTTAGTCCTGTAGTATAGTGAAAAATACATATAATATTTTTCCGAATTTAATGGTCATATTTCCTAAACTATTCAAGATATAGATACATTAAATATGGTATTTTTGTAAAGGTCTTAAAAAGACCCGTTTAATGGTGGTATATTATACAGGGTGGTCCATTAAAAAAAAGTAAGTTATGTCAATATATTCTGTTAATAAAATTGTTTTGTAAAAATCTTCATAACAGAAAAAAACTTGATAATTCTCTGAACACTTTGGTTTTTGAATCATCTTTTAAAGTTAATAAATAAAAACTTATAGCCATTTAAAATGTGGACAAGTTAGATTGGACGCATTGTACTTAAGATTTTTAAACTATTTCCGTTAACTATCAATTTTCAAGTTATCACTACAAAGTTTAGGTACATGTTCTGTGTACAATCTCGACTATTTACCTTGGAATAACTCTGCATTCGTGTTACAAATTCACTCACATACCATCTGATTTCTTGCTTGATACAAAGTTACTTGCTTGATATACTATTAAGAATTTGCAATGGAAAAATATAAATGAGTTCTGTACCGTTTTAGTTAGTTAAATAACGGTTCCAAGGTAATTACACCTGGCAAAGGTGAAGACACATTATTTTTGCAAGTGTTTATTTTATAAATTTTCTATAATATACAGTTGATGTCTCAACATATTTTTTGTTGTTATTTTTAAGGCAAAACTATACAACATTTTAGGTCAATGTTATCTTATACTTCAGTAAAAATTGGAGAAATTAAGGTGTAAAGAAGATATATGTGTATGTATGTGTATGTGTATCCAATTGCCAATATTTGTCAATATAGTATAGACCTGTTTATTTTTTCTCATTGTTCAATGGTTTAGGTCTCGAAAAATATCTTCATAAAAAGAACTTTCAAAAGTGGAATTAGGTATTTTCAAAGTTACAGCCGTTTTAGTGACGTGGCAAGTAGACCGGTTTGAGCGGACGCCTCTAACGATAGGCGATTGGAGGACGGGCTACCCGTATGAATAAGGGTGTATCCCCCATCTTGGCACACTTTATTAGGGTTAATTTTATGACACCTTGTCGGACCATTTATAATGACCCAACTCGGCACAGGAAACTCACAGGTAATAAAAGACATATATGTGTGTATTAGCGTTGTATGAGTCTCATACAACGATATTAATCTTGGGTCTAATTAGGGAATTAAAAAAAGGCGTTGCTTACCAGAAGTAACCATTCGTAAGTGTGTATTAGTCATGGGTTTAATTAAGATATTAAAAAAAAGGTGTTGCTTATCAGAACTAACCATTCATTCGTAAGTGTATATTAATCTAGGGTTTACTATAGGAATTTAAAAAATATAATATCTGTTGGATTAGACATACCTAAATACAAATAATTTCTGTGCCGAGTTGGGCTATGTAGAACTGATTACCTACCTACGTATGTGCCGATTTGGGCTATAATTATTCCATTTACCTGCTTGGTGTGCCGAGTTGGGCATTGCCCATAAATAACTCTTCCTCCTTCATTCCATAATAATTCTAAAATACTACATCATGTATGAGGCTGACATGGCTGATTAAGAGAACGTATGGTATATGTAATATTCTTATAAGTTACGCTCCCTGAAATAGTTTTAGTGATACTTAACGTAAAACTCTAAACGCGTTTTTCCCGAAACTACTTTTTTAGATACGGCCGCCACGATATCTTAAGTTCTAATTAACCAATTTACTTGAAATTTGTCATGAATATCCTATAAATATTTCTTTATCAAAAAACAACAACAAAATTTTAAAAAATGATTATTTTTTTATATTTTAAAAAAATTTTAGAAAGCTTATGAGTTAATGAGATAACCGACCTCTATTTTGTGGAACAACATTTTTTATTTAGTTTTGTTGGTTCATGCGATAACGACATTCGTATTAAACAAGAATCTGTCATTTTTTATTTTTAAAATCACCACAAGAGTAGAAATCATGGCGACGAGGACACGGCCTTTTTTTCTCCCTTCTCTCATAAGTTCATAAATATTTTTTTATTAATTTTGTGTAATCTTTATACATGAATCAAGAAATGGTAAAAAAATATGGAGAGTAAAAATATCAATTGCTTTTTTTTCATTGGCAAAAATACTTCGGGCCTCTAGACTACCCCCTTGAGGTGTCATTTTATTCGTTTTGATCTTTATTTTTAAAATATCATTAAGGTATCAACATTTTAATTACATGTTTCCTCAAAATGGTGTTTCAAAAATGTGCTTTTTTATAAATATCGGCGTAGGGAAAATAGTTTAATACCTTTTTTTATTTTATAAAGATTTGGCCCTTTCATTTCGTTATCATCTCGATTTTTTGAGAATAGAAAATATTTTCGAATGAAATAAAACCAAATCAATCAACTAAAATTTTAATTTTCTCACATATGGGTTTACAATCATTCATTTGGAATTTTCTTAGAATTGAATATGTATTTAAAAAAATGACACATTATTATGTCGTATTCTGTTGATTTACTCCGATTCTTATATTTATGTTGTCTAAAACAAATTTGAAACGTGTTAATTGTAGGTAATAAGCGCGGTAGTATAATAAGACACGGGCAAAATATGAAAGTCGTATGCATAATTGCGGTAAGGTCATGGGAAATGTGTTCTAGTATATAAGCCTGGTTTAAAAACAATAGTTGTGTTCTTAGAGATGTTTAATTTGTATGACAACTAACCAACTCACAGCTGAACGACATTTTAAAAAAATTCGAAAGGGGGCCCTGTGGTACATCATTTTAAAGCTCCTGACGAGTACTTTCAAACTCCAGAATATAAAGTTGTAGTATTTTGAAAATTACCTGAGTACATACCTCATTTGGATCGCCATATTTTCGAATCCAATAAAGTTAGATACCCTTAATGTGCTATTTTCTTAAAGCTTTTTACAACCTATTCACCAAGCTCTAACAATTATTTATCAGACCGATTGCCTACTTAAAAACAGACCATCACTCTGATAAATATTTATCAGAGCTTGGTGAATACGGCCGTTAAGGATTTATTTAATAGTGATATTGGTAATAACCTGTATATTATAGGACAAAAAGTATAGATTTTTTAATGACGCACCCTGTATGTTATATTAAATTTAAAAAGATATCTAAAAGACCTTTAAGAAAATACCACATTCGGTATATCCGTTTTTAATTGGTTTTGGAAATAAGGCCATCTAAATCGGGTATTCAAGTAATTTTTAAAGTACCGCCATTTTGTGGTAGGTAAAAATATTGACTTTATATTCTGGGGTTATAAAGTACTCGTTAGGAACTTTAAAATGATATACCAGAAGATCACCCTTTCCACTTATTTTTTTTCAAAATGGCGCCCAACTCTCAGTTTGACATTTATATTTGCCATTACTTGCCTTAAATTTGGTTTTTGTTGTCTTACTAAACTCCTCAAATGTTTATAAAAAATACCAAATAATTTAAAAGTTAGTAGGGCGGGGAGAGGGGGACATAATGGTACACTGGTTTTGCAGTTGCACAGGAATGGTAAACTATGGCTCTTTTGGATTTTTTAACAGTTTACTAGACAGGATGATTTCCGAATTGTTGTCATAGAATATATCAAAATGCAAAACTTTCTATATCATTTTTGTATTCTTTTTACGTAATATCTCCAGAATTTTAAACTTCCGCTTAAATTAGATTCCTATCACGGTACGGTACGGCAGTTAATGTAATATTATAACTAATCTGTTATTAAAATATTTGCATAAGAGATACTAAAATTAAAACTTAAAACAGTTATGGCACCGGTGTAAAATAAGCAAAGGTAACGTTACTTCCAGAAGGTGTTTTACAAAACATTATTCAATGGGTGTATATTGGTTTATAGCGGTTGTTTGAAAGTGACGATTGTATATCATAATATTTTGAACAGTTCGGTTAATAAATCAATTTAAGTTATTTATTGCTGCACATTTTATTGTATGAATAATTAACTATCCAAAATATGGCTCGTAATTGCAGAATTTAGTTCTTTAACGACTACAGTAACAATTTTAATTGGGTGCTTCTATTCCTTTACTAAGAGGCAATAATTATCGACAAATTGACTTTTGGAAGGTACAACTGCTGGGGTATGCTGATGACCTTGTCATTGTTATCAGTGGGGTCATCTAGAGCACATATCAGGCAGAATACAGAACGCCGGTAGACACCGTTGACAAATGGTGCAAACAGGAGGAAGGGAGTGGAAATTCTTTTTTAAAAGAGGTCAAATATTTAGGAGTCATCTTTGACTAAAAACTGACCTGGGGACCACACTTTAAGTAAAGTCACTCAGAAGGCAAAAACTACCTTGGGTTGATGCCGAAGACTTTGCGGAAATAATTGGGGACTCAGGTCCTTCGGTTATATAAAATGATCGTCAAACCAATGTAACCTACGGTTCAATTGCCTGTGGTGGAAAGACGCTACAAAAGACGGCAATAAGGAAACTACAAAGTATACAAAGACTAGCTTGTCTATGTATTACGGGGGCTACGAAATCGACCCCTACTGCAGCACTGGAAGTGCTGCTTAACCTACCGCCACTTTACATATACATACAGGATCAACTCACTGTGTGAGATGCCTTCGGACAAAATGGTACCAAGCTACTAGCTAAAGAAAGGTTTTCAAACATTGATACCGGACAGAAAGGACTGGGTGGCAGGCCCACCCATTAAAGCATATGGTTACTGACTTTTTAAACCAATAAAATATTTTTTTTGTATTGTAGTAACTAGGTTAACTGAATTTTTTTAAAAATGTAATACGTTTTTGTTTCGGTGTTAGTAACATCGCAAAATGATAAATTGCTAGATTGGCTAAAATTAACACTTTTTAAAATGTTCGTAATTATCAGCTTTTTGTATAACCTATCCGTAAATATGTCCTCATAATAAATGTTTACTTGTAATACCACTAGTGCTTTATAATATAATAAATTTTCAGTTAAAAAGACAACTATGCTTGCATATATAAAAAGTTATCTAATCAAAGAATAGACGATAGTTCCGATGAACAATTTAACAAATGGATATTAAAATAAAACGGTAAATCATACACTGATAGTTCTGATTATATGAAATTATCTATGTAAAAAGCCAGTGAGCATAACAGCATACCTGAGTTATCACGGTATTTATATTTTTCTTATTAAAAGTTATTGTTATTACCACTCTACTATAAATTATACCAGCGTATAGGAATGTAATATTAACAGAAGAAAATATTTAGTTCATGTGGCATGAGTAATTAAAAACATATTTGGTTGGCACCAAGATAGCTAAACTCCTTTGATACTTATTTAAAAATACCAAACATGCGATGTTACATTATATTAGTCCTAATATTAAGGGTAGGTATGTTATTCCTAAATTTATAACAAAAATTTAAACCAAACACTTTAGACCCAATGTTAGAACCAAAACTATTTCTTGTTCACATGAAAGACCATCTCTTTTCCACGATCGATTATATCCATAGCCAGTCCCTAAGCCTTATTTAGAAAACAGGTAATACATATATCTTTTATTACAAACCTTTGGCTTGATTTTAAATTGTGGCACTAAAATCCTTATCCAGTGTAATATCTAAAATCAAAATCATGGTCGTCATCACAAAAAGTTTCCTCCTTTACTTATGAACGACCATCTTCTGCAGAAAGAGTCATGTGACATGGTGAGCATCACCTTAGAAAATGATATTAATTAGCACAAAGACATGACATCAATAGACACAGAAGTTTAGAAAAAAAATAGGATTTCTGTTTCCAGCCAAGAAGTATTTTGTCCCATCTAATTTGTGTGCTTTGTATGTATTTTGATTAGCTCAAACGGCTTGGCGAGCGGAAACGGTCAACAGAATGTATAAATTGATAAGTGGGGCGTAGTTGTTTTATCTGTGAATTTCACACATCAAAAGACAGTAAACAAAAGAATGTAAACATTTTTTGATGCAATAAATGTTTCGTAATTAATAAAATTTTTAAAAATAGACCAACATTTTATTGCGATACCTTTACTTTAAAGAAAACATTTGCGCCCCGTTTACCTATACGATTTTATTGACTCCGAGATCCCTGCGCCCCATTTACCTGTTCAATAAAACTTTAGTGGAGGCCTTGCGCCCCGTTTACCACCGCCGGGATAACCATGGGGTTTCTAAAAAAGTAAGTACTGAAACATATACAGGTCGGATAAGGCCACAGTATAAAATTATTTTACTCTATACAGGATGTCTCAAAAAAGTGTGACGTATCAAAGTTATACTTTTTAAATGGAACACCCTATATTTTATGACGGTTTTAGATTCTCCATAAAAAAATAATTTAAGTTTGTTAATAGTACTAAGTGTCTAATTTTATTCGTTTTTGTGATATTTGATTTTTTTCAAAATGCAGGGGTGCAAATAAATTAATTTTATTTTAGCAATATAGACTCCTTAAACTTTAAAATTTGTTACAAGATTAGGAAAAGTCTGCCTTATCATACGTAGGTCATATCAAGATCATAGATTATACAGGGTGATCAAAAATAATTTAAATTTTTTAGAAAAATTGCAATATCTCTCTTATTTTAAATGGAACGCCCTGTATTTTTTACACCACATGATGACAAACCAAATGCTCTTTCAAATGGTGTATAGGTTGCCTATACCTATCTTTTATACTTTTTAAGTAAATTCCGTTTAAACATATTTGTATTCCAAATGTCTATTTAAATGTAAGTAGGCTGTGATATAGCTATGCCTATTTACTAAGCCGTTATTGCAAAATGTAAATTTGTTGGAAAAAAGCACAAAATTAAAAGATTTTGTATTAGCTGCCACTATTTTTAAAATTCACAGAAAAAAATGCATTAGTTGCGTATAATGCTACTTCCAATAACACTTATTTCAGCTGAATGTGATAATGATAAAACTTGTGTTTTTAAACAATCCTAATAACGCCTCTGGTCAGTTATGACGACATTCTGTGACCTATAACTCCTTTCTTCCATTATCCATAATCACTGTGTCAAATTTCTTAAAGCAACTATTAAGGTTATCAGATGGTTTCTCCTGGAATATTTTTCAGGATTAACTCTAGACTAAAGTAAACCATTTTTTCACATCCTACCAGTATTATATCATCTGGTTGTTGTAGAAAAAGGGTTTTTATTTAAAATCATTTAAATTTCTTTTAAACTGACTAAAACACTAGTAATCAATAAATGGTCGTTGTTATTTTTTTAAAAATATTAATGGGTGCTATGTCACAGCCAACTTTAATTTAAATAAACATTTGGACTAAAAATTTGTAAAAACAGATTTTACTAAAAAGCACAAAAGATAAGTATAGGCAACCTATACACCATTTGAAAGAGTATTTTATTTGTCATCATGTGACGTAAAAAATACATGGTGTTCCATTTAAAATAAGAGAGATATGGCTATTTGATTTTCTGAAAAATTGAAATTATTTTTTGATCACCCTGTACAATATTTGATCTTGATTTGACCTACGTATGATATGGCAGACTTTTTATAATCTTATTACAGATTTTAAAGTTTAAAGTGTTAAAAGTGTCAAAATAAAATCAATTTAATTTTACCTTTGCATTTTTCAAAAAAATCAAATATCACAAAAACGAATAAAATTAGACACTTAGTACTATAAACTTGAGTTATTTTTTAAAGTTGAATCTAAAATCGTCATAACATATAGGGTGTTCCATTTTAAAAAATATAACTTTGATACGTCACACTTTTTGAGACACCCAGTATAGACTAAAATAATTTTATACTATGGTCTTATCCGACCTGTATATGTTCCAGTATTCATTTTTTTAAAACCCCTGGTTATCCAGCTACAGACCGTGTCGAATAATATATATATACATATATACTATAAAATCAATATCCAATACTAAAAGTAATACTGATCGTGTGAGGGCCGCATTAAATATGCTTGTCAAACAGTTCATCAATCCCATCGCCTTCTCGATGTTAAAATTTTACTAAACGGCTCATTCTAGAACTATTCTAAACATCTAGAAGGTTGCTTAAAAAATTAGGTCAATGCTATGACCAATTAAAAAAAGTAAGTTTTAAAATTTTGAAGTGACCCTGTATAAGGTCAATTTTTTTTTTTTATTGTACATGGCTAGGGTTTCCATAAATTCTATAACGAATGTCGGTGCACCTTGCTTTCTGATATGTTTAAGTTTGGTGGGGAGGGGAGTGCACTATACTTTTTGTGCTTTATTGTATTTATAAAATTAAGCAGCATTTTAAAGTTATACTGATTTTACAAATTTGCTCTGACAGATTCTGCCAACAGTCGATTGCCATTACCGAAAAAATCTCTTTAAATTGATATTATGTAAAGGAATTGAAAATACGTATTTTGATTATTTTTTTTTATATAAATTTCAAAAAATGGTTCATACAAAATTTAATATCTTGTTTCATATCGTAAATCGGGACTTTTTGCTATGAAATCCGCACGTCGGGACATCGGACCTAATAACGGTAACAGTCCCGATATATCGTGACAGATGGCAACCCTATACATGGCAGTACTAATATATTAGTACATTTTGTTTTATCGATTTTATAAATAAAGCTGTGGTAAATTTTAAATTTAAAATTTGAAAAATTTTTTGGTACAATCTGTATTATTTAAAAATATAGGGATTGCCATTATACAAGGTGCGTGTCAAAAATTTTAAGGTTATTTTTTAAAATTAAATATGGCCTTGACCTAATTTTTTTAGGCAACCCTATGGCGATACTTTTGTCTAAATACTGTTACAGACTTTCAAAAATGTGTTTACCTTTGAGAATTTTAGAGAGTTAGGATAATTTAATTTAGTTTGTTAATTTATTAAATAATTTACCTTTATTTTTCCAAGTTCTTTCATCAATTTTGAAGGTTTCCGAAACCGCCCGAATTTTCATCCATTGAGAACTTTTATGCTATCTTGTACTATGGAATTTTCGCGATATTTCTCCAAAATTCTAGATCATTCGTCACTCTTTCATATTACTATAAAAGGGCGACAGAAAACCTTCGAATGATTAGTATAGATTCGACTTTTGTACTGTAAACTTCGGGACATTGACAAGTGAAGATTTTGTCGTTGTTGTAACCATAGTTACGTTCCATTATTAATAAAGGTATAAAACAAAGACACGTGTTTTTATACGAGGTGTTTCGGAAATATACTATCTATAATATAAAACTGTGGCGAGCAGTGGTGTAGTGGCTAGCGTGTCAGCCTCTTACCGCAGCGATCCGGGTTCGAATCTCGGAGTCGGACATCGGATTTTCAATAGCTCGTCACCTCACAGTTGGCAATGGCAAACCACTGTGTAGTATTCTGCCATTTCTAGGTAGTAGTTATTTAAAAATAACGTCCGTGGTGGCACTACCGCGTTGTCTAAAAGGTGCTGTGAAATGCAACTGCATGTTTCAGTGCTTGGATAACGTTGACGGAACACGACAATATTGGGTTAAACATCCAGTAACCCGGCACTCACGGTACACTGGTATTTAGGCATAAGCCTTCGTGAGATGTCATAAAGATAAAAAAAACAGTTTTTATCCGGTAAACAGATGAGTAAGGTCGCCTCCTATTGGCCGCATCTCGTACTAACATCAAACAAAACCGCATACAATAAAATTTTCGTATCTGACAATGGTATAAGACAAAAATTTGATCGTTTACCGGCTGCTTAAACTCATCAAAACCTCTGACAACGTCAACATGAAACATAACTTTAGGTACATAACTATCATGGAGAAGTATTCTGATTGTATATTATTTTATCAACGATTTACCACTTTTCTACTTTTTATACAGTGTTTTTATTATGGCCAAGGTGTGAATGATTATCCAAGAGTTCTCATTAAAGATGTGAATTGGTGTAAATCACCATATTGTAAAATTCCAAAAGAGCATACAATTTGTAAATGGGGACTAACATGTCCAACTGAAAAGGGATGTGAAACCAATGTGGAATTTAATAAGGCTATGAAGGATTATGTGATGGAGTTACAGAATGAAAAGAGAAATAAAATAGCTTTAGGTAGATATTAGTCCAAATGCCGCAACTTTCTAGAAAATTACCAAAAAAACTATGCTAAGCCGATATTTCCAACATTCATAAAGATTTGTCTTATCGAATATCGTTCCAAATTTCAACGCAACGGATTAAAAGTGAAGAGGTGCGCTTCTTTGTGTTCTCACCGTAAAAATTAAAGACTTATATCATGTTTTTATTAAATTTGTTTGTAGGTGAAGAACCTAAGGTACCCAAAGAAGTACAAAAAGCAGCAAACATGAAAGTGTTACAATGGGATATCCATCTTGAATTTGTTGCGAGGTGCCATTCCAGACAATGCATTCCAAAACATGATCACTGTAGAGCCGTTCCAAGGTTTTCAATAGTCGGCCAAAATATTTATACGAAAAATCTTTCAGGCGGAAAAGCTGAAAATCCCGACATTCAACACATTCTTGAACAGGCTATTGATTGTGGGTATTTTTTAAATATAAATAATAGAATATGTTTTTATTTTAAGGTAAAAATTTAAAAGTGTTTTCTAGTATACTGGACAAAAGGTGGTAATAAAAAAATCGATGTAGGTATGTACAGTGTGTCTACGTAAGTTGACGTCATATGGGAAACTTTTTTTTATTAATTTTACGGAAAAATTAGATCATTAGATATCAAATTGTGTCAGTCGTCTACGAGGCTTGGCCAAAAATTTAATTTTTGCTCAAGAGTAAAGTACCTTTATTTTTTCTACTATTGCAAATTGTAAAAAAATGTTTAGAATTAAAAATGGATCCCAAATGTGCAATTTTGTTCATTTCCAAAATATATATATATATTGCGAAAATCGAGAAAATTTAGGTTTGTATATTAAAGCATTGTTAGTTCTTTTTGTTTTGATAACAATACATTTTTAAAAAGTTTATTTAAAAATGTCCTGTGACATTTATAAATAATAAAATGTTTTGCATTAATGTACAAACTTACTTTTTCACCATTATCGCAGAAAAAAACAATTTTTGTTTTTTTGTAAATAGACAAAATTGCATATTTGGAAATAATTTTTAATTCTAAACATCTCTTCTTTATAACAATTTTTGATTTTAGCAACAATACACGTACTTTACATTTAGGCAATTTTTTTGACCAAACCTCGTAGAAGGTTGCTTCTTAGGTTTTGGACCATGCAGAACTTTTTATAAAGAATACATTTTTTCGTAAAATCAATAATAAAAAAGTTCCCATAGGACGCCAACCTACAGAAATCTGCATTTAAAAAATATTGTGTTTTTATAACTGTTGTTCAAAACCTAAGGACTACACTCAATATATCAAATTAAGTAACAGTTTTATAACTAATTTTCAACTAAAAATATGTTATGTTTATCCATCATCCATTTTTAATTTTTTTAGCCTGGTATAACCAAATTGATAATGTTTCTGAAGAAATGTATACAAAATGGGATGAAACTGACAAATCAAGTGCAGAGTATACCCAAATGATATCGGCTAGAACTTCACACGTTGGGTAAGAAAAGATATTGATAGAAATCAGTTTTATAACTCCTTCTCGGCAGATGGAAACACTAATGAATTTTCAACATATCCTGAAAAAATAATTAAAATTTCATGTATTCTAGATAATGCACTAAAAACATTGTGCGCAAATCATGTATATTATCCATGCATGAGTGAAAGTAAGCAAAGAAAGCAAGAAAATTCAGGGTTTTTAAAGTACTGCTTTACATATTTTTTGTTTTAGATGTGGATTATCCCAACATAAAGGGGAACAGTCTATAGAATTTTTTCTAGTATGTAACTATGGTACTAAAGGAAATGTAAAAGGAAAACCTATATATATTCAAGGGGAACCATGCAGTAAATGTTTAAAGGGAAAGCCATGTAATCCAAAATATAAAGGGCTCTGTGGAATCCTTGAAGATTACGCTATGAAATGCCCGTGTGAAGAAGAAAATGAAGAATAATATTAATACTATTTTATCATTTACATATTCAGAACGTACTCTAAATTGAATTTTAAGTTTGGGTGTATTTTCTTGAAGTCTGTAGTGTAAACCAAAAAGTGACTATACTCTAGATTTGGCAAGATTTAAAATATAATCTCTAAATTCCACTAAATTCAACACGTTACAGAACATAAGCAACTAATCCTGTTTTTTCTTATCTCACTCTTGGTCTATTTTTCCTAAAAACTATTATAGTTTTCTTTTGCAAAAAAAAGTATAAATTAACATAGATTAGCCTATCCAAGCAAATAAGTACTAATAAATGTAATATTTAGCTTTAACCATTCATTAAAGATAAGCTTGTTTTGATAAAATATTTTTACAATTACTACACTATAATAAAAATAATCTATTCGTGGAAAGTTCTATAATAAAATATACTTGGGTGTGACACAAAATCTAAGTCAAAATTCATCGAAAAAAATTATAATAATCGTATTTATAAAGCACTTTTTTGATAGTATTTGTGTACTTTAAAATAAAAGTAAACAGAATTATTTTCCATAGACCTTTATTTTAATATTTATGACTGATTTTATAGCCAAGTTCTTTCAAATGATGTAGACTTACATGAATATTCATTATATCAAGGCAGCAGTCATCAGAGTATTACATCAAAGATTGAAGAAACTCTTAAGGCAAAAAAAATATGACAGCCGCAATCTACAGTTATTAAAAAATACTTTTAATAATCCCAGGGTTAGTAATGAAATTTACTTCATGATAAGAACACTTTTTAAAACCTTTTAGGGGGTTCTTTTTGACGAGTCTACCACGAATATTCTCACCACCATATATGACAGCGGCGCTTTAACCCAGCCTGTCAATGTCAAATGTTTCGGGTGTTGGACTGGGCCAACGCGTCACGTTTTTGTCGAACAAGTTTGCCACAATGTTTTACATGTAATTTTTTAAACATTGTGCAAAAATCGTAAGGGTTGAAATCCGCCCAATCCGATACCCACAACATGTCAATGGGCCACATGGTTTCGTGACTGTAACACTTACAATTTTTTGGCACAATGTTTAAAAATTGCATGTAAAACATTGTGGTAAACTTGTCCGACAAAAAAGTAACGCGTTTGCCCAGTTCGACACCCGACACATGTCAACATTGACAGGCTGGCTTAAAGTGGTAAGTATATGGTAGTATGAATATTTGCCCAGTCTGACACACGAAATATTTGACATTGACAGGCTGGGTTAAAGCGCCACTTCCATATATGGCGGTACGAATATTCGTGGTAGACTCTTTAAAAGGAACCCCCATAAAAGGTTTTAAAAGTGTTCTTATCATGAAGTTCATGTCATTACTGGCCCAGGGACAAATCAAAACGTACATACGAGCGCAAACAATATTAACTGATTTGCTTTCACAAAAACATCAGTGCAAATTATTCCAAATATATCTATAATATAAAAAAAGTTTAAACATCTAAATTAAGGCGAAAACTAAAGAGCCCAGTAAAAATTTTGCAACATCGTAGTGAGTGAGTAGTTTATTAAAAACCGCATCATGCTAAACCTTGTCAAAAGCCTTAGACATGTCAAAAGCCTTAGACATGTCAAAAGCGACAATCTGGAATTTGCCAAAAAGCTCTAGAGCCTTAAGTTACGTAAAATAAACGCAATAAATAATCCGTAAAACAGATTCGCATCATATAATCTACTAGCTTTTGCCCGCGGCTTCGCACGCGTTAAATTCGGAGTAAAACAATTCCCTTCCTTATACCGTAAAGATTTTGGATATTATTATATGTATACATTCCTCTTAAATCACTCTATCTATAAAAAAACGCATCAAAAACCGTTGGTCAAACATTTTTGGTACTCCTGTATAATATATATATTTTTTAATACTAATAATTATTTTGCAAATGTTTATATTTAAGCAATTTTGTAAACCTGTAGATGGTAAATTAACATAGTCAGAATGCATTTTAGTTTTAATGTTTTTTTAATATAACATCTTTTTGACCCACCCTGTGTGGCAACTCTATATATTATTTATAAACCATAGCTACCTGTGCACAATTCCTATAAACAGTTTTTTTATTGCAGTAGTAACGTTAATATCGAATTTTAAATGTACACTTTTTTTAAACACCCTGCATATGTTTTTTAATGTTATTATACATATAAACCTTTTTCTTAAATCACTATATCACTTAAAAAACCGCATCAAAATTCGCTATGTAATATCGAATTTTAAATGCAGCCTATTTTTTTAACTCTGTGTATGTTTTTTTGTTGATATTATTATATATGTAAACCTTCCTGTTAAATATCTATTAAAAGAAACCGCATTAAAATCCGTTGAGTAGTATCGAATTTTAAATGTAAACTATTTTTTTAGACCCTCTGGATATGTTTTTTTACACTATTATACATATACATATATATATATATATATATATATATATATATATATATCTAAACCTTTCTCCTAAATTACTCTATCTATTAAAAAAAAACTCATCAAAATCCGTTGAGAATAGTAACGTCAATATCGAATTTTATATGTAAACTATTTTTTTAAACACTCTGTATATGTTTTTTTATATTGTTATACATATTAACCTTCCTCTTGAATCACTTTATCTATTTAAAAAAAAACGCAATAAAATCCGTTGAGAATAATAACGTCAATATCGAATTTTAGTTGTAGTTTATCCAAGATAGCCGACCCGTGCCCACTTCGTTGGGCGTTAATATATGAACTTTTTGTTTAATCATAGAAAAATATAGCCTATAACACCCCTGTATAGTGTAGCTTTCTGACTGTAAAAGAATTTTTATAATAGATTCATTACTTCCGAAGATTAGCAATAAACAAACAAACCCACAAACAAAGTTACAAACTTTTATTTAAGTATAGATTGATATGCCATATGGCTTATTAATAATTTTTAACTTTCATAACTTTAGCAAATTAATTATTATTTTAACTTTCAAATTCCTTAACAATTGAAATAGAAACCGTTGCAAAATAGTGTAATAAAATCATAATGTTACATTAAAATTATATTGTTTAATTAACTTAATATCCATTTACTAAGTAAATACGGATTATACGGGATGCTTCACCGAGCTAATCACAAATTTTATAGTTAAAGTATAAATGAAAATAATTTCGTATGTTCGATAAAGTACTTACATTAAAAATATTTATCAACTTGGTAGTTCTGAGAAAAACACCTTCAAAAACATTTAAAAAACCAGCCTACCTACTAACTACAAATATCTACAATTAAAACTATATTTGTTTAAATCAATTATTGTTTATTCGTAATTAGATTCACCAAATTATTTACAAAGGCCAGCAAAACTTAATTAATTGTATAGTTATATAATTAAAGGGTATGCTGGAACAACGTTCTAACCGACAGTCAGGGGTCCAAAGTTGGATTTACCGTACCACGCAAATCTCTCACAATTTTTCCTTGTAAAAATGTCAAAGCGATTATACACATCTTTATATACGCGTAACAACGTTCTATGTGCCCTGACAAAAACTCTCCAATCTTTTTTCATTAGAGTGGGCCAATGTCCCAGTAAAGTTAAAAGCAAGAGCTCGATAAAAGGGAGGGCTGTGGGGAGCTTGGCCCCTCCAGATGGCGATTTGCCCCACCAAAAGGCAATTAGCCCTCACAAAATGAATACCCTTACATCAAGTTAATTTTTATAAAAATCTAAAAGTTGTTTAAAACCATACTGTTCTCTCTCTAACCAAGTCACAATAAAAGACCTTTGACGCATTAAACAAACAAGGTCGTAAGAGACTTGTTTCCATGTAAAAACGTTGTAAGAGACCAAAATCGGTCTATATAGGGTCGCGACATTCGGCCATATTGCTTTGACATGTTATGACGTCACATCTCCCATTTTTCGTCCATGTTGTTCAGTGCCGGAGATATACAGTTTATTGTATTAGTAGAACAACCGTTTACACAACAGTTTGTAATTATTATTAAGTTGTGAATTCTTTGACTTTAAATAAAAACATTTGGAATTACATTTTTCAACAAATCAAATTTTCAAAACAATGCAAAATGAAATGCGCAAATTCTAGACGCCACTGAATTGATTATCAGATTTGATGTTACCCAGTCTTGCCAACTTTTCTCCGTGGAGTGCCCCTCCTTGCATCCCCGACCTCGAACCGCCTAAAAGTTGATGATCTGTCGCAACCTATTCCCAGCATAAATTTAAACTAACCTTGGCACATGGTGACATGTATATAAAACGTTGTTTTAGGGATTTATTTTCTTACCTTCAGAACTTCTTATTAAAGGTTTATAATAGGATGTTGTTCATTCTAAATACATTAAAATACCCATAGGTAAGCAACCCAAGTGTTTAAAAAGTGAATTTTTTCCTTTAGGTCTGTGAAATTTCTGTACTGATGGCCGGTACTGGCTACCATATTTTGTGGTAAACAGCGTTTTGAAACCAGTTTACATATGTCGCAGGCAAATGGTGTATTTTTATTTTCAAATGCTATTTGCCTAGGCAAAGGCTATTTTCCTAGTTAATTAGCATTTTAATTTATTTGCCTAAGCAATTTTTAGACAAATGGAAATAGAAATATTAACATAACCAGACGTTCAAGCAAAACTGTCACATTTGTAGGGGTCATGGTCAGTTCTAGTTAGTTAAATCATTTTTTTAATTTCTTAATAAAGTAAATAAAAAAAAGATTTAACTTACGATGACCGCCCAATGTGACAGTTTTGGATGACCGTCTACAGCGCTTTAAACCAATCAAATTACACGTGCGTTTGCTTTTACTGTAGTCTGCAAAACACACTGTACGCCTAATAAGTTATCAAATATATCACTGTCATTTAAAAATAAATGCAATATGGCGAAAAAAACTAAATAAAAATTGAACTTTGACGGCTTGTAACTCGAAAACGAATGACATTTTGAAAAAATATATATAAAGCTCTACCCTTATTTTGTCGAGTAGAATCACCCCCTTAAGTTTCGTGATCGATTTTTGAATCACCCAGTATGTATATTGTATGATATGTCGTAGCTGGAGCCTTAAGGTTTTCTATTATTGTAATTATATTTCTTGTGAGCTTCTTCAACTGTTCTCGGTCCTAGTTGCCGCACAGCAATAAAAGTTCAAAACATCACACCCTGCGCCCCGTCGTCCCGGGCATACTGGCACCAGTATGCCATCGGTCGCCGACTGTATCGGGTGGCCTGATTACTTTACAGCCGTCGGTGGGATCGCGTTGTACACGGTGGATAGCGAAAATTTTCGCTATCCACCGCAGGCAAACATCTTGCACCCATTTTTAACTTTGTAACCTTATCCCCTGAGTGGTAGGAAGATTCATCGGAAAAATGTTAAGTGGAAAGGGCGGTCGAATGATACATTATTTTAAAGCTTTCTCGGTCCTTATCATAACTTTCTCGGTCCTTATTACAACAGCAACTCTGATATTTCAGCTTGTCAACACTTTGTTTTTTTTGTCACATGCACATTTAAAGCAGCTATCTATGTTGATAAATTTAGTCTAGATAAATTAAATCGTTTTACAGAAAAAGCTTCTCAAATAATAAAAATAAAATAAAAAATTCTAATTAAAGAAATTAATCTTCCGATTGAAGAAATAATATTTCATATTAAATATGCATCTGGATAATTTAATATAAAAAAACGAAATTTTGACAAGCTGTCATACCAACAGGAATCAGAACATAATTTTCAAACTAGATTGTTGTAATCAGTACCGAGAGGCATTTAAAAGAAGATATACTCGACCTCCGTTCTAGACAGTTAAAATTTTACTGTCTTTCAAAATGTCGGAGTCGCCGATTTTTAATTGCCAATATTTCATGAACGGTTGAATTCGAGACTAGACAGGGTGATTGATGGCCGACTTAGACGTTTACGGAGAACGAGACATAGGATCGTTCTGAAAATTTGGTCATTTACATAAGCGGTGATGGTCTATCGATCTAAAATATTTTAAGCTATGCGACGTTCCCGCTTGTCAAAAAAGTATTAGCAATTTTGATATTTTAATGGATTACCCTGTATATTATGCCACTAATAGATTACTCGAGAAATTCTAGATTCATTTTATGTTTCATGTCCTATATCTGTGTTCAACGGTTTACGAAATATGGACAGTTAAAAATCGGTGATGTTGACAATTTGATAGGCTACAAGTCATAGAGTTGGTAAAATGAGTACCAATTTCGGTATCACCGTTGGTACTATCAATAAATATCATCTCATAGTTCTTGAAAAGTTAGGTTAGGAATGTGCGCACCGTTTAGCTTTAACTTTTTTGGTTTAGGTCTTGAACCCTCCCAAATTGTTAAAATCGCCGATTTTCAACTGTCGAGTTGAAGATAGGTATAGGACATGAAACATAAAATGAATCTACCATCTCTCGAGCATTCTAAAAGTTTCATAATATACAAGGTGTTCCATTTAAAATATCAAAGTTGCTACTACTTTTTTGAAGAAGCGGCAACGTCGCAGGGCTGAATATATTTTTAGATCGATAGAGCATCACCGCTTATGTAACTGACCAAATTTTCAGATCCATCCTATGTCTCGTTCTCCATAAATGTTTAAAGTAGGTTCCATCGTTATAAATCACCCTGTATGTACATATTTGAAAGGGCTACGAAATTTTATATTTTGTTTACTATTCTAAGATTTTATTAGCTTTTGTGCAACCTGCAGTGGGTTTCTAATTGACGGTCAACGTTGCACTCATATTTCCTGTTCTCAGCAGGGATCCTAAAACCGCGCCGCGCCGGTGACTTATTATCGGAGCACAGATTTATTGCTAACTTTACAAAATAAATATTTTTCGCAATACAATAACCCTCTTTATATTTCGCATTTGTGCTCAACTTACAAAATAAATATTTTTACATTATAGTAACGTTCACTATATTGCGCATTTGCGAAACCGGACACCCCTCGTACACGTAATATTCGCCGAGCGAAACGAACCTACGCATGGTAGTCCCCGTAAAGAGTCGTTTTTGTGCTCGGGTGCAGGTGGCCGCGGCATGGTTGTGATCTCGAAACTTCAAACGCCCGACGGAGAGTGGTCCTGTTAATGTACTACATTTCTTTTTGTTTTGTGTTGTATATTTAAATATATTACTTATTTTTACATGTAACTTATATTATTGTTTTTTATTATTTCTTTTTATTATACTACTTAAGTTCATCATATGGAAAACTTTTTTATTATTACTTTTGGAAAAAAGTTATTCTAAAGCTTAAAATGTAACCATCAGATATTAGTTTTTTTAGTCGTATACCAAGTATTTCAAAAATGTGAATTTTGCTTGACAAAATAGTATCTTTTTTGACAATATTATTTGCATATTTTTAATCCCAAATATCTAATGAAGGTACTGGCCTCTTAAACAAAATTCATTTTTTGGCGAAACCCCGTATACGACAGAAAGAAATTCATTTAGTATCTATATACCGATTTTTCTCACATATACATAAAAATGAACTCAAAATAATAACCAAATGATAACAAGTACGATTAAAAACTTTATCTAAATGGTTCTTTATATCAGTACTATCCTTTGTTTTGCGTCACAACTACGTCATTTTAAATGAACAAATTGTTTTTCTGTAAATTATTAATCCCTCATATTTTTATCTAACCCTTTACGTTTTTTTGGTAAGTACTATTTTTAGAATTTTACACTATACCCAGTCATAGTTATTAAAATTTTATGTGGAAATTATTCAACTAAAAAACGTTTAAGATTAAAAATGCTGATGCACAAATTAAAACTATAGGTTTATCGGGGGGGCAGTGGTGCAAGAAGTAGAACTAATCTGGAATATTAAGACACTTTGGTTTTCCATATTAACTAATACGTATAGTTTTCATGTGATTATTAAAAAAATAGACGACTAGAACTTCAAAAAATTGCATCTTGGAACTCAGTCACGAAAACCGAAAGAACGGATCTATACTCTGTCAACTCTGTCCAAGTTACATACCTATATTTTTGCATATGTAACTTGGACAAAGTTTAGACAATCCTCAGATACGTCTTACAGGTTTTTTTTAGAAAAGTTTCAAAAAAGTCTAAAATAAGGATTTTTGCGTTAAAATAAGAATTTTATGAATGAGTATATGTTAATTTCTTGTAGGAATACGCACAAAATATTAACAAAATCGCAGACTTTAATAATTGCCTACTTTATTTACTTTTCTAAGTAAGCGTTTTCAAAAAGATAGTAAGGTAACCTCGATAATATTATTGTAACGACCATTTTTGCAACCTAAGCCATTTTACGCCATTATTACGGATATGGGTACTTCACAATCACTATGAATACCTATCGAATGACCACCGGATTTATGCCTTTGTGAGTTTTTAAACGTGTTCGAAAAGTAATAGAGTTATAGAATGGGTATCGACCAAATTTGTTGACATTTCACGATAAAGCGTGACAGTTTGTTAAATATTGTAGATCCGATATTTTTTCTATCACCACAACTAAATATTTAAATTTCAAATAACCTAGTTTACACCACGAGAGGCTATTAGGTTCGTGGACTAAATCGGGGATTTATTTTTTTATTAAACAAGTGTTTACACTAACTTAATATATAAATATTGTAATTAATTTAATTACATTTGTTTAAAGTTTTTCCATAACTTTAACAAAAATTGAGTTAAGCTGGTTTTACCCTTAAAAAACTTCTTGTTATACAGGGTGTTTTCTAATTGAATGTCAATATTGAAGAAGGTGATTTTTGGGTTTATTTTAAGACAAAAACTTCATATAAAGGTATGTCCTAAACGTCCTAACTTTTGTGATACAGAGTGTTAAAATTTACAAAAAAAAAGTCTTTTTTTTTTAAATATCCTAACTATTCTTTACCCAATTTTGTTTTCATTTGGCAAAATTATTAATGACATTAAGGGGGTAATTTATCACTAACTTAATTACATTTAGTAAGTCCAGTGGCGTCTCGAGAGGCAACTGAAGAAATATTTCCAACAAAAAACCGGTACGCCACTGACTGTGTAAATGTGTGTAAAATTTTTGTGCTTTCTTTAGATTAAGCAAATAAAAATTCTGCTTTTATGTCTTTTAATTTTTTTCCGTATCTTCTTTAGTTTAAGAGAAAAAAATTCACTTAATTGCATATTTTTAGACCATAAAAGAAGCATTGCGTGAACTTTTTCTTTTAAAAATTAGGTTTTATAATTTTTAATTAGCAATTATGTAACATAAAATAATAAATAATAAAAACTTATTTAAATAAGGTTTGGATATAAACCTTTTACCAGTTTTTACTAAAATAAGTTTTTTTCGAAATTTTTTGTTTTTTTGAAAATTTTAACACCCTGTATCTCAGAAGTTAGGGCGTTTAGGCCATACCTTCATATAAAGTTTTCTTCTTAAAATAAACCCAAAAATCTACCTGCTTCAATATTGACATTCAATTAGAAAACACCCTGTATAAGTTGGACCAAGCTTATTTGAACAATTCTAACAATGTTAAACAGCAAAAAATTGTGTAATAAAGAAATTCAAGGTCACTTGTCAAGTTTGTTTGAAGGATTAGAACACGTCCTATTTTTCTTCAAATATTTGATGTCGTACTATCAACGTAAAGCATTAAAAAATAACATTTTAAAACTGGGTTGAAATTATTGTTGGATACATAGTGCTTAAATTATTCTGGCTCACTTTAAGATCATTTAGAAGCCATTGCTTTTGAGAAGCCATTGTTGCACCCTCCCCTCTTCTTTGGCAGTACACAAAAGTGCATCATCCGCAAGACAAAAAGGTTAATGAGTGTAAAACCAGCTTTAAAGAAAGTTGTAATGAAATGGCTAAAATTATAAAATTACCAGGTACCTCCGAGATGGGTCCAATAGGCCTAAACCTTTACTATGGTTATTAAAAAAAGGTGAGCCATATATTATATTTTTGATATTCCTTATGGTTTTCAAGATACCCTGTAAAACTATCCCTATGCAGAAACAGAACATAACAAGTTTATTAAAGATGGCAACATTTTTGCTTACACTATATTCCACAATATTCCATTTAACTTTACTATAAAAATACGTCTTGCAAAATTAAACAAAAGCAACAATTATTACAATAGTTGCATTATTCAACGTTAAAATTATACCATAAAACAATCCAAACAATCCACTTTCTATATTCCTGCATTTGTAGGTAAACAAAATAATCAAAATTTAAAACAATGCACGAAGAGATTGCAACACCCCGTGAAAGAACTTCGGTCGACAAGCACCTGTATGTTTTCCGCGCGGATCTAGCCACCTGTGGAGGCGAAACAAACGACAGTCTACCGGCGCCGATTCCGAACAACTGACTGTAGCGCCAGCTGATTTGGTTGGTGGGAGCGCTAGACTTTAGGTGGAGATTGCGAAACTTTTGGATTCCCTTCCAGCTATACTATAATAATGAATAGTAAACATTTTGGTTTGCAACTAATTAGAAACTGTGTTTGTTTTGGGTTTATACATCATTGATTGCAAATTGAAGTGGATACCCAGATGCTCACTTTCACAAAAAATCGCAATATCATCAACTGTTTGAGATAGGATCGCATTTTCTTTTGAGAATCATAAAATCGTAGTGTCGTTTCTTCATTTATATTTTTGAAAAAAGCAACGTCACTAACAGGGTCCGACGAGATTGAGGATTGAGATATCAACAAGTGAATATACCATCAGATTCTATACCTCAGTAAATCTAACGGAGAACAACGGCAAGTTGTTTGGTCTCAAGATAAAGGGTGTTAAACCTTCTGAAAAACTTTAATATTTTAAACACTTGTTTAAATCAAATTTGTTAGTCTCCGCGGTCCGAATTGTGGTCACAGCATTTACGACTTATAGACTTCCAACGAGCGGAGCGGTCCGATTTAAGTAAGCGCCAAGCCAACGTCTGTTTGCAGTATTAATAATTCGAACCACATGTAAGTGTGCTTACGAATTCAACAAAGTCAACATAACCTAACAAAGCATTTATTTGATATAAATATAAGTGGTGTATGTGAAGTGAAGATGAGAAAATTTCAAGCAGTTTCCGCAATCGAGGAAGATGACGATAGATACATTTTATTTTAGATGCTTGAAATCACGGACACAATATATCGATTCAAATAAATGGCGCCAAAAAACGTCGATGTTTACGGTGCTAACGATCCAACCCGTGAGTACTGTCTGTACTGACTGTGACGTCATGGCTTCCACAACATTAACGGTAAGCATGAAACGAACAAATCGGACCTCGTGTTGGTACGCGATGAGTGCTCTAAGCATAATTCGGACCGCGGCCTAACTCTGAATATAAACGGTATTTAATTAAGTTTGCCCCACCACCCAGAAAAAATTAAGTTTCAGAACCGACTCCTCTATTTCTATTTTATTCGTGAATTTGGTCAAATTTAACAATTCACAAATTTCGGAAAAAATCTGATAATTAGGGGCATCTGAAAGCCTTGCATAAAAAATGTAGAGTAGAGTGGCTATAGTTTCTTGAAAAATATATTATAATTTAATACAAATAGAGGACTCGCTTTTAAAACTTGGATTTTCTCTGGGAGGAAAAGGTGGCCAACCAATAAACCATTTTTTTTTGTTTGCCGAAATAAACATTTTCTGTAGCACAGTGTTCCTCTTTACTCCAATCTGCATTTGGAATATACATATATTGGTTTGAGCATGTTATGTCTCACCTTTTTTAGATTAAAAAAAAGAAAACTCTGGTACATGTCGACTTAGTCCTCTAAATAAAATAAATTAGTAAAAAGATACCTACATTAAATTGCATTTTATATTAATGAAATAAACCTTATGTTCTGTGTTAAATGGGAAACACGATTAAAGATATAAAGTTTTTTAAATTCTTAACTACTTTTACTTTTTGCTAATTGACCTTAGTTAAAATCGTCGTGTATGAAGATGCGGGCATCAGCTTATTAAAATTTTCACTTCCAGCGAAAGTTGTGCTTGCAAGGTGTGTTAAAACAGCATGGTTAAGAGGAAACTTGCGGAAGGATGCTAGTAGTATAATGTACTTTAGGAGAATATATTGTAAAAATAGGATCCTATACAGTGGCGGAACTAGCCGTTTTTTTGGGGTAGTAAAGCCCAAGTTATATATATATATAATCGGCGATACCGCAAAACCAAGTATCTGGAAAAAATAAATTTTACAGGAGGCTCCAAACACATTATGGTATTGCGAAAATTACAGAAATATTGTAAGAGATTTTTGCAGAGCGGTGCGTAATAAAATGGAGAACTTATTGGCGCTAAAACCTCATTTTTCACTTTTTGTCACTTACATGGTTTTGCGGTATCGCCGACGATATTTGCCGAAAAACACTAGAGGAAAATAACCAAATATGGAATCGTATCCCTAATATGGAATACCGGCATTTCTCGGCAAACTCACACACGCAATTAGAGGGGTTTGTCTCTTTTTTATGCACATTTGCGAATAGAAGTGGTAACATGAGGTTGTCGCTGTAGCAAATTTTTGTTTTATGGCTTTCTCATAACTTTTTAAGATATTTAAAAAATACGTATATTTCGTACAAAAAGTGTACGTAATACTGTTTTTATAAATTTTAGAGATAGTTCAGATGTTTTGTTGTAGGTTTTAAGGGTATTTGATTAAATTACTTTTTTAAATATAGAAATATAAAAAATTAGTTTTAAAGTCGTCGGAAAATCCAAATATGGACAGATCATAGTAACCAATTATGGAGTATTCCATAATTTATTGGGTATTTTGATGGTTTTTGCTTTAAGGAATTTTCCAGTCTAGCTCCTGCACTCACAGTTCCCAATAGAGGAAATCGCCTGGATCTTTGATTTTTTAGTTTATTTTTGTTGCTTTCCATGTTATACCAAAGTTTCCAAAGAATTTCTTGTTAGTTAAGTTTAACTTTTCATGGTGTTCAATATTTAGCTCACCTTATCATTTTTTATTATTTTTTTAAATCTTAAATAAAACTGATCAGTGTAACTATTTTTTTACAAAATAAAGGACAAATATATAGTTGTAAATAATTACAACAAAAAGTATTTTCTTAAAAATTTTTATGCAAATTATGTAAAAAAATGGTATTCCATATTTGGTCACTTTCCTCTAATATATTTTATATGCTTAATATTTGCGCCCCTGATCCTATATACTAAGCAATGATCTAGAAAATCATGGATTTGTTATTGGGATAGCCCTTTGCTTTAGTAATCAGTAGTAGGTTTGCGTTTACCCAAAATCCATATTCACATCCAAAGTTAGGTTTACCAGATGTATCCTGTACGTAAGGGAGAAAAAGAACATTTTTCCAAAGAGTAAATTTTCACCATACAGTTTAATGTTCATGATTTTTTTAAATTAATAAACATTGATTTTCGATTATTTATTTTACACTTAGACTATTTTTTTGAGTGCATGTAAAGAATTACTTTCAAATTGGCAAGACCACATCTGTGAAAATGTGAAGCTTTTATTAAATAGCTAAATTCACTATCTTAAAAAATTAGCACTTTTCCAGTGGCTCAAAAACAAGTGTAGTATTTTTTTCTCAAAAATTCCTTATCTTAAACCACCTTCGAACAAAACATTAATTATACACGTCGTGCCACCTTAAAACGTCCAATGTGAAATTTTTGCCATTACGTGGAAAGGAGACGATCTAAAGTAACAACAAAGCAAGCTCGATGCATCACGTTATTCGAAATGTTGACATACAAGTATTCCTTGTCTAATCTTAACCTGCTAGTATTCAATACACCAATCTCAAACATTTTTTTTAAGAATAATGTTTGGGTTCCTTAAAAAAGGGTTATTAACCTTCTATAAACGTGCCTGGAATTAGCAGAAAATTAACAAAAAATACTTAAATTTTAGTTTTTACTATATAGGTAAATTATAGATAATTCAAATTAAGCTTGCAACATTGTTAAAAAGCCCTCATCGGCATAATTTTGAACTAGTATAAGAGTTCATGACAATTGATGGTCAAGTTTTTCTTGTTGTTGTGGCAGTTAATATCGTGTTTTTAAATAATTGTTATACTTTATTAAATAAGTGCAATAAAAAATACAAGAAGAATAAGTCTACAATTTGTGCTAAGTGTTTTGGTGGTTGCATCATAGATTCCATAAACAATTCTGTCATGAAGCAAAACGTGCAAAGTCGGATTTGTTATGCCTGCAGTTTAAGTGTAAATATTCAAGAACTTACGTTTTGTCACTTTATATAAAATTACGCGGAACGTTAGCTGGTAACTACTCTTTGTTTTATTTAGGTTTTTAGACTATGATGCTTAATATTTTGTCTGAAATTTAATGTTTCTTGTTTTCAAACAGTGCTTGCTTCTAGCCGAGACGCAAACCCAAAATCGTAAATTTCTGTAAATATGGTAAATATTTTCAACACTTTTAATCTAGATCCCCATTTTTATAAGTTGATTGACCGAATTACAACACTGCTGCTCCTTAATTTGAATTTCCTATTACGCAACTATGACTGAAATACCGGTTGCAGTTTCCAAGTTCTTTACAATGAAGCTTAAATCTGGGACACCCTGAGTATCTATCAGATATTAATTTAGAAGATGCGGAAATAAAACAATTAAATATTATGTTATGTAGTAAATCAGATGATGAGAGTGGTATTGTTTCTAAAAAGAGAAAAGGAACTTATTAGATCAAATAGATTTTAATTAAATATAATATAATAGGCTTTACTTGATGTAATTAAATAATTTCTTAAAAAAATATTTTGGTTAGGCGGCACTTTCCTATGAACTCATGAACTCATGCCATCTCTATTTAAGAATGACGAAAGCACAAATAACTATACAAAAATATAAGGGGTCTAATTTTAAAGTGTACAATGTTCAAAATGGGGTTTTCATATTATATCTAATAAAAAAATGAATAAAGAATCAATACATTAAATGTAATTTATTCTTTCTTAAGTTTGAACACTGTCATGACCTAAAAAGTGATTTATTTAAATTTAACGCAGAATAATCCAACTTTTGGAACATTTATATCACTGTTGTATTAAAAAATAAAAATGAAAATTATACACTTTGAAACTAGGCCTTTCATATATCATATCGGTCCAAAAAGTCATTAACCATGGTAACAACTAGAATTGACCAATGTGAAGACTTTTTCTTCACTTGTTTTGCTTACGTCATTCCTAAATAAAAATACCCAGATTTCAGAACAGAAATTCATAAAAAGAAGAAAATAGCGTCAATTTTAAAATAAATTTAAATTTATTTATTTACATGATAACAGCCAAAAATATATGAGCCCGTTGAGACCTTGTCGGAAAACCATGTACAATAATTTTGTATTGTACTAAAACTAAATTTGCTCAATGTCGCTATGATACATATATTTTATGTTATTATTACCTATTGACATACAGCAAATGTGGCATAGTTGGGCATTAGATAAAAATAAAAACTAGAAATATAGTACAGAAAAAAAAGCATTTCACCTGGCAATTTTTCGGTCCTGCATGGATTGACTTTTAACAGAAGGTAGGAAATAGCTCAAGGAACAAAACCTATATCGAACCGAAGGACGCCAAAACCCTGGGGGTGGTTGCCCCTCCCCCCATAGGAGCTGGAAATGTTTTATTACATTTAGACAACAGGAATCTATTGAAAAAGTGATTCTAAACAAACAATGTTTTTATATTTTTTGTAAAACTAATACTTTTTAAGTTATTCGCGATTGAAAGTAATAATTTTTCGACAAAAATATCGATGTTATTAATAGGGTTTTGCGAATAACTCTAAAATTATGCATTTTATTAAAAAGTAAAATTGTTAGGTTTTAAAAAGACAAACTAAATTATTCTATTATAATTTCTCTACGACCAATACGTACCAAGATAGGGCGTGTTACAAAAAAAAGGAGACTTGATGTTACTGGTTTTGAAGTACCTAATCACACATATCTTTTTTTTAGAAAAGAAAAATTTGAGTAAATTATGATAAAAACAGGTTCAGTATCTAATTATTTTCTATGAAAAAATCAATTAAGACAAACCCCTAATACAATTGACATTCACCCTTACGTCCAAAAAGTTTGACCAATTTTAAATGCCTAATTTTAGGAAAATTTAAGCTTAAAGTAAAAAACGATTTTTACAATTTCATATTTTTAACTTTTTTACTAGTTTAATCTTAAACTTCAAAAAGACTAAAGATTAGAAAAAATATGGAGTTTTAAATTGCAGCTTTTATAATACCTGTGTGTCGTGGTGGCAACCACTCCCAAGGTTTTGGGCGCGGTTTGATATAGATTTTAACCCTTAAGTTATTCCCTAGCTTCTCTTAAAATTTTAAGTTATTCCATGAAGGATTACAGAATTGCCAGGTTTTACCTTTTTTGAGCTTCATTTTCTGTACTAAAACGGTTAACTTTTATGTAAAAAAAGAGAAAAAAAACGGCTTGATTTGTTCGAAAAAAATATCAAAGGTGTCAAAATTCCAAATAATAAAATTTTAAAAATATAATATTAGACCTGTCCTGCATTAGTTTTATTGTCCTCGTTTATGCAAGTTGTGAAAGGTAAGAAAATATAACTTGATTACGCAATAAATCACTTCTAACATGCATTTGCATACATGCAAGTGAAAGGGTATAAGTTTTTGTTGATAAAATTATTTTAAATAAACACTGAAAGTAGAGAAAATTAAACATGCAACAATACTTAATTTGATCAGTTTGAGCCTTAGGCGTCGGGCCCGATAATAAGCCGAAACTTCGACTAGAAAGTATCAAATCTCTGTACTGATACCGGTACAATATTTTGTGGTAAACAGCGTTTTGAAACCAGTTTATATACATTAGAAACGCACCGCGGATAATATTTGGTAGTTTCAATCGACAGGTAGGGTTGCCACCTTTTACTGTTAATGACCAGGAGTAGTAGCGTACCGTGCAAATTTTGAAGACCAAGAACATGATTTTTTCTACAATTAAAAATTTGAAGAGCAAACAAAAATTTCCCCCAAATTGCTTGTTTTTTCTTATATATTGTACTATATAACACTGTTTTTGTGTATCCTGCAGTAACCGAGAGAAATTGCTGTTTGACCGGGAGCCGGGAGACTGAGTGCCGAAACAGGAAGAGGTAGCAACCCTAATGGCAGGGCTTTTTTACTCAAGTATATTGCAGCCGCCTAATTTAAAAATAAATATTTATTTATGCTACCAGGGATCAAAGACAGCGCTCTCATACTCTCTGGTTAAGTCCGGTGATGGCTTAGCGTGTAAGGCGTTTAGTCGTTGAGCGCACAACGGACGTGAGGTGGGTTCGAATCCTGCTGAGGCCAAATACTTATTTATAAGTTGGTCAGGAAATTTAGTGGTTAGCTCAACACCAGACGGACAAAGTGCAAAATGTATCGACGCTGAAAGGCCACCAAAGGACCAGGGCGCCGGAACACACTTTGCCGTGTCCTGCGCAACCGTAGACATGCGGACCCCACTCAGTTGGTAGGTTGAGTAGTGCCCCCTGGGTGAGGACGAGGTCTTAAGTTGTCGCTCATAGGACCGTGGTTCGGAACCCACGTTAAGCTGTAGGTCCCGTCTGGCTGACATCACCCAGACGTAAAAGACAGGGCGCACAATAAGCCGAGCGGCTTCACTGCATGGGTTATCCCGGCCCTATTCTAATCTAATCTAATCTAAATCTAATCTACTCTCCGATTTCCGCTGACCTCTGACGTTTGGTATTGTAGTTATAGCGTTAAAGGCCGGCTACGATACGACGCCGCAAGCGTCGAGCGGAGGGCGGAGAGTGTGAGAGCACTATGCTAACATAAAGATTTGCTGCATCTGATCTTTATGTTGACATGACCTTTTATAACGGCATATAGCTCTCACACTTGTCGTTCTCTGCTCGCGCTTGGTATCGTAGCCGTAGCCTTAAGATCAATTTACAAACTTGACATTCCGTTCCCGTTGCCATTGTAGCACCCAATCGCAGGTTAAAGTAATGGCGTTAGACAACAGTAAAAGGCACAGGTACGCGTAATTTGATTGGTTTAAAGCGTACAGACGGCAATGCAAAACTGTCACATTGGTTGGGGGGGTATGGTTAGTTCTGATTAGATAAATATAAATTTTTTAAATTCCTTTAAAGCAAACTACAAAAAGATTTAACTAACGAGAATCTAACCATGACCCCCAATGTGATAGTTTTGCACGACCGTCTCAACCAATCAAATTGCATGTCCCTGAGATTTTATCTGTAGTCTAATGGGGTTTGATACAACCATTTATAAACGTCGTACGTAAGCTCAATTGTTAAACCTGACGTTTCGCTTCCGCTACCGTTACAGTTTCCGTTCGTAAGTTAAACCTTAAAATAAATAATAGTTTAAAAAAACTAAAAAACACGCTTTTATATGCAACCGAACTAAAAATTAGAAAATAATTTTTCATTACAAAGAGTTTGTCACTTCAGAGTAAAAAGCGTGGGGTGCATTTTTACTATTTTTTCATAACTTTTCCCTCATAGATATTTGCAAATAGAATAATTATATTATTTAATATATTAAGCACCCCACGCTTTTATTCTGAAGTGACAAACTCTTTGTAATGAAAAATTATTTTCTAATTTTTAGTTCGGTTTGCATATAAAAGCGTGTTTTTTTAGTTTTTTTAAACTATTATTTATTTTTCGTTTTTTAGTTCGATATATCAATTAGTTTTTAAAAATAAATGCTCCAGTTTATTCACTAAAAAATTCCTTCGCCATTTTGTCAAGAGACACAGAGGATCTGTAAAGGAATTTATTTATCCTGGCGGTCCTAATCAGGATAACGGGATACTGTTTTTAAGTATTGCATTGTCATCGGTCCTTGATACGTGTGCAAAGTTTCAAAGAAATTGAATCGCTGGAAGTTGGTAAAAATTAGGCTCAAAGATTCCGTTACATAGATAGATAGATAGATAGATAGATAGTTACAACCCAAGCTAATAAAAGCGTGTTAAAAACTAAATATATTGTTTGGCTTGACCAGGATTTAACTTTTGTCGTTGTTCGTTTGCTTACGTTAGCCGTTAGACCAATAAGAGTAATTCTTGCAGTTACGTCTTTGTCCTCCGTTGCTAGTTCGTTGTAATATTAACAGTTTTTAGACATTTTTTTCATGCATTTTAATAAACATAAACGAAATATATAAACGATAACAAAAGTAAAAAGAGTTTGGTTAGAAGAAATAATACTGACTCTAAAAGACAGTCATCCAACGTACAGCCCTGATTTGGCACCAAATAAACCAAATGACTTATATAATTTTTCCGTCAAACGTCAAGACCAAAATAGTGTGGACAACGAATTTCCTAGGCAGAAACCTACCTCTAGTGAAATGGCAAAAATGACAAAAGGTGCAAAGATATTAAAAAGTACATTTTAAAAACCTTTTAGGTTATTTTTCACTACAAATTTTGTTGTAAGAAAAGTAAAAACTGCAGCTTAATTTCGCGGTAAATTACTTAACTATTTATATTTTATCTAATTACTTGCTTAAAAAAGTTAAACGGTTGGTACAGAATTATATTCGTAAAAAAATAGAAATGCTTTCTTAATAGGTATAAACCCTTTAATATACGGGGTGTTTCATTATCGATGATTTTACGGGGTATTTCGAAAAACGTAAAGTCATGTACAGACTTGGATACAATCGGGGACGCATTGTCGGCCGACTGTATCTTGTTCAAAATTTTCAGCAACAAAGTTGGCCAACATTTGCCAATACAGTGTTTCAGTCCACACTAGTTTAAAGCTCGTACAAGCCTGCCGATGTTTTCCATATTAAATGGAAAACAGGCGACTGCCGATTCCTTGATAAAAAACGCCCACCGATGCTGCCCATGGCGTTTGCAACAAGTCGGCCGACCGATGATGCAACATTCAAGATACGGTCGGCCAGCAAATGTTTTTGGTGTATCCAAGTCTGTACGTGGCTTTAACGAATATCAAAAATCTGATATAGGACTTCCGATCTCTTTTTTTGAGAAAATAACTATAGTGAAAACAGTTCATGGTTATTGCGATCCATCTCGAGCTACAGGGTGATTTTCGGTTTTGCCCATTTTTATAATCTTTTTAACTCGTTTGCTATTAAAGTTGTGAAAAAAAACTTTAAATAGGTTAATTGTGTAGTTTTTTCCGTAGAATATTGTGGTGTAATTAGTTTTTCCTATATTGGTTAGTTTTTAAGAATATTTCCCAACTTATGTTTTTTCTTATGGAATGGTATGTGTTTATCTGTATTTATTAAGCCTTTTTCGGCTCTTCAAAAATATATAAAACTACACAATTAACCTATTTAAAGTTTTTCACAGCTTTAATAGCAAACTAGTTAAAAAAGATAATAAAAATGGTCAAAAACCGAAAATCACCATCTAGCTCCGAGATGGATTGCAATAGCCATGAACTGTTCCATATTAGATTTTTGATATTCCTTACGGTTTTCGAGATACCCCGTAAAACCATCAAAAATGAAACACCCTGTACAGGGTGTTCAGAAATTCATGCATCAAATTTTAATTTTATTTTTATGTCAGAAATTCCCAGTTACGTCGGTATCCATATTTGTATGAAATATTTTCGAAAAATAAAATGGTGCGCCACTGTTTTGTCCTAAAATAAAAACTATTTTTAAAATCCCCATTGAATTTAAAACAAATTTGATCTCTTGACTTTTTCCAGAACGATGCATATAAAAAAAAATAAAAACCGCTTTGATGCATGACGAATTTGTTAATAAAAACCTCATAGTAATTATTTAAAATTTTAGGTCTTAAATGTAATTATTTTTGTTATTATTTTTGCAAACTCGTCATGCATCAAAGTGTTTTGTTTTTTAACTATGAATCGTTCGGGAAAAAGTGAAGAGATCAAATTTCTTCCAAATTGAATGGGAATTTTAAAAATAATTTTTATTTTAGGAAAAAGCAGTGGCGCACCATTCTTTTTTAGTCCATTCAAATATGGTACAGACGTCACTGGTAATTATTTAATTTATTTTTATATAAAAAAAATTGCTGCTGTTAAGCAATGTACCAAATACCAATTAAATATCTAGAGCGGTTTAAAAATTGTGATAAAAAAATTTGTTTTTTCTTAGAATTTTAACACTCTGTAAAGGAAGCGTTTTCGAATATATGTTTATATAGAAAACTAGGGCTTATTTTTGATGTATAGTACGCCATTAAAATTTGATGCATGAATTTCGGAACACCCTGCATTTACATAACCGTTTAACATGTTTCTATAGCAAAAATACGAATGCATTTATTTAAAAAGATTGATTACATTTTTTGTTGTTTCTCTGTAAAATATAAAATTAAAATTTCGTACTTGACACGATACAATAGGTAAAAAAATCCTTAAAATTACAGCTTCTATTTTTGGTTGTAGCTTGATAAAAATTGTAAAAAATAAAACAACATCAAAGTCCATAAAAATCCATGACCAATGGTATAAAATCCTTCATCAACTGGTACAAATACCCACTTTTTCAGGTAGTGCAGAAATTGTGGACCATGTACGAATCTTATTATTTAAAGAAACACATATTTTTGATTATCTTTTCTACATTTTCTGGCTTCATACAGAATTATTATAAAAAATAATTGGGGCTAAGATAAAAATAATTTCCTTATTAAAATATTAACCAACAGAGCCACGCAGCTGCAAGAAAAATAGCGAATGTAGTATATTTTTTAGCATAAAAATTGCGGATATCAAAAAAAACAAAAATATGTATGTGTGAGCAGCAAAAAAAAAAATATCTTGCCGAAAATCTTTTAAAATGTAAAAACTTAATTTAAAGATAATGTGACATCCTGGTGTGAAGTTTAATAAAAAAATAATACTTTATTTATAAAAAAACGTCTTACTGTCCCTACCTACCGCTTACTTATAAGGTAATTAACAGCTGATTGTTGTTCATTTCAATATCCATACCTGTAACAAAATAAATTATATTATTAAAACTAAAATCCAGCGCATTCGCCAAAAACTAAAATTGAATATTTCATCAGTATCACGAAGTGGCGTGTCTCATTCTTTTTTCAATATCACAAGAGTGCCTTTTAGGTTTTTTTTAAATCGGTCAATTATCATATTTACATAACTTATCATCATATTTCCATAACTTTAAAGGTATGAAAATCTAACTTGTGTTAATTCGTGAAATTGAAGAGCAACTTTTTTAAGCAATAATATCGGCTCTAGTTAATTTTCGTATTTTTTGGGATACGCCACACGTGATATTGCTGATGATTTGTCTCGCGTCAAGATTAATTGCTTACAAGTAGCTGTATTTTAAGTTGGTCTCAAGTTGAAAAAATAATTTCTTCATTTATATAACTAGTGCTAAAAATAGTCTTTGTACGACTCTATAAATAATTATTTTTTTAAGTACTTTCCACCGCAGCTAAGACACTTATTCAGACAATACATAAAAAATGTCTACTCATATTTGTGTATGGAATACCAGAGGAAGTCGCAGGTTTTAGATATGTGCTTTATGGTGGATTTCCTAGTTTCGTAAGAGCGATGGGCAGAACCATTACTATAATAAAACCAGCAGATGTCATAACTTGAGAGAAAATGAAGCTAGTATTAGTGTACTCATTAGATAAATTAAAAAGCAAAATTTTAAAGTCAAATATTAAAGTTATCAGGAACTGCAAAAATTTGTCCTACATTGAGAGTTTAAGTGTCTGGTTATTTGGTGGTTGGACCAAGCTTTACTTAACTGGTGTCTTTATATGGGAAGAATGTGCAGCCCTCTTTAACTAAAAATAATATGTTATGTGTATCCAACAACACAGTTATGGCATCCCCATTTTTCCAAGAGACAACCATAATTTTTTTTTGTTGATTGTGCCACTCAACCACATTATAATTTTTCCTTCTTTTCTTAGCTTTAGGCTTAACATTGTTAATGTCACCGTACATGCAGTTTTTACGTTTATTTATTGTAACTAAAAATTATAAAGTTTGTGGCGTAAAATCATAATCCTTTAATATTACAAACAATAAATAAATTGGAGTATACATATGAGGAGGCTAGTTTTAAAATCTACAATCTGCAATATTACCATATTTTATAAAAACCGAACAAAGAACCTTTTAAGTAAGTGTAAGTATAAGTTTGAGTACTCTTTTAAGAATATAGTCGTGGGCTAAAAAAATATTTATTTAAATTCAATTAGACCCTTCATCATGTTTACCTAAGCCTAAGATCACAAATTACCCTATTTAGCTAGCTCGGTGTTATGTGTCAAATATTGGATCAGCAATTTTTATTTATCGGACCTTCGCCATTCTGTGCAGAATTAAATATCTTTGAATTTTCATTCAGTACATTGCAGACAACACAATACAAATCATAAATATTTAAATATGGCAAAAAATAACCATATTAGATTTCCTTTATTCTAAGTAACTTTATTTATTCATTTAGTTTTGATGGTTAAAAAAATTCACATATTTTCTATTTTTACTTTATTATCCAAATCCTTTTAAAAAATGTGTTATCTTTTCTGTCCATTATTTCCAAGTTGAGTCATCAACTAACCAACTATTAATTTTTGACCTAAAATTCTGATTACACAATTATCATTTAATGTAAATAACGTGACACAAGTATATAGTCGCTTAATCTAGGGTAGTTCAGCTAGCTAATTTAGATTAGACCTAAATAAGTCAATAACATGTAAAAAGTGTTACATAGATAACTTTTTTTTAATTGTTTAGGAATTTGGTAAATATTGGATCCGAAAATGGTTCTAGTTTAAGCCGGGAACACCCTAAAAACCTAATTAAATTAATCCGTTTCAGTATTTCAAGGTTGGCCGATAATATGACCGATTTTTATTGATTTGGTGGGGCGGATGTAGTTTCGACCAAGTTTAGAGCAGGTTCTAAAAACACATGTACATAATTTTCGAAGGGTACGGGTTATCTTTTATGTATTTTCGACCAAAAGGATGCAGGTATTATTTAGGAATATGAAAGATAACTCCGGTCAACACCATTTCTGGGTCTGACTTTTACATATTAAATTTTAGTTTCTTCTACGCCAAAATTAAGGAATATGTATATATTTTTTTATGAAAGTTTGCTTTTGTAGGAATTTAAGCAATTTTCAATGATTTTGGCAAAAATCAATAACTTTTATAAAGGGTACAATTTAAATGATAAAGGTGAGAATAGAATTCCTAAGTGGATTTATAAGGTTGTGTGTATTAGTCTTAGTTTAATTAAAGGACTTGCTTACAAGAACTAACCATTCGTAATTCCCTAAAACTGTTTTAATTACTCTGTCGGGCGCCGCCGCCGTACCGTAAGGTAGGTATACAATTTAATATACCTGGTCGAATATGTCATACATGTCCTTATCTGACACTTTTTCTTGGGCACGTGACGAAGGGATTCTGGTCGAAAATACGCCCACCGGATTTTGTTTTCCGAAAATGTAACTTTAACAAACAAGTAAGCTTCGTTTTTAAAATATTAAATATAACCCCAATTATTATGGTAAAAATTGGAGGCGTATTCAAAGTTTATAAAAAAATAGTTCCAAAAATGCATTTTTCGATTATGATAAAGGCATTTTATTTATAGAATTAGAGTCTAAGTTGCTCTAACATGATCTAACTTTTTCCTTAAGGCCCTTTAAGCTGCACTTGAACAAATCCTTCTGACAAAAAATGTAGGACACTAATTTTTGTGCTTTTTAAATATTTTCACTAACGTTGCTTTTTTGTCCTATTTTTTTCACATCTTTCTTAGTTTTCGATCCATTAAATTGTATTGCTTAAACCCAGCCAAAAAAATATGGGAATAATTACTTTAAAAACCTGTATTTTGGAAACTATACATCTATGCCTGTATATTTCTTAAAATTAGCTCAGAAATACGTTCGTTAAATTTTAAAAACAACAATTACGATCAGTGCCGGATTTAAGCATAGGCAGTTGCCTATGGGCCGTCACCACAAGAGGGCCTCCACCACACCACAAAAAAAAAAGAAATTAAAAGGGAAAAATGTTTGAAGAAAGTAAGAAAGTTCGTCGTTGAATTGACGTGAGGACATTTTTGGTCTTTAATTTTTTTGGGGAGTAGGAAAATGTTTGAAAAATGGCGGCGTTTCAAAGTAAGAACCTTTTTTTGGTCTTTGGGACTGTATAGGAAAATTTTTGAGGAGGTCTCCACCACATGCTCTGCCTATGGGCCGCCAAAGCATAAATTCGGCGTTAATTAGGATACATAATAAAATAAAATACAGCTATTATTGCTTCTTTAAACTTAATATATGTAAGTAATTTCTTGGGTAAAGATTTTTGCAGTAATTGAAACTACCATTTTCTTTACGGTTCGCTTATCTCGGTGAGCTATCTCAAAAGCTGACTTTAGTATCATATTCTAAAAAAATAATTGATAACAAAATAAACATTTATATTGCCTTATACATTAATATGGATAAAAATTAAAAAATATATATTTTAAGACACTATACATATTCGACAAAAATCTAGTTTAATAATCATAAAATTAAAATATTATTTGCTGTACCGGGTGGTAAGTTATAGAATTGTAATTTTTTTCTGTTTTCTCGTACAAAATAAATAAAAATAACAGTGTGTGGGGTTGACTCTGTACTTTCTAAATCAGCAATCAGATTTTTATAATACTTTAAAATATACAGGGTACGACAAAAAGTATTTTTATTTTTTTTTAATGGAACACCCTGTATTTTATATCACCAATAAAAATATCTTTCAAAGAACTCAAAAAATGTACATTTGATATAACTATCGCTATAAGTGTCGAAAATATGGCCATCTAAATATAAAGAATAATTGTGAATTCCAATTGGATATACTATTAGGACATTAAGTGGCGTACTTTTTTTCACAATAATATTGTGCTGTGGTGCCCACTGAAACGCTACTTGACCCTAGCGCCTTATTAAATTAATTAAAATTAAAAAAATATATTAAAAATATTTAAATCGGTTAAAGGGTTCCTAAGATATTTAAAATATCGTCCTGTATCGTATCTTAGAATGGAAGCAAGTCCGGACATATGTTTATAGGAACCTCTTTTTCATAAAAAGACAAAAGAAAGCACCCCTTAGGTTTTGTATTGTAGTGGGGAAACACCCTGTATATATCAAATTTGTTTTTTTTTAAAGCGTTATAAAAGTTATTTTATAAGGATAAAATAATATATAAGGTGTCATTTAAAAAAAATCACACTCGTCGTCGTACCCTGGATATCATAAGAGATAATAAAAATCCGACTACTGAATTAAAAACTAAATAAACTGCTATTTTTTTTATATTTTGTACAATAAAAAATAAAAAGTTAAAGGGGGTCCATGGGCGCCGGCAGGATGACTTCAGGGGGTGCAAAGTAGAACAACAAAGTATTAAATAAAAATTTAAGTGGAAAAAAATTTTGAAGAGCAAAAAAATATAACTTAACACCCGTAACATAGCAATTTTAAAAACAGTTTACATATTATACATACATTTAGTGGCGAGCGAGGTGTAAGGGCTAACGTATCAGCCTCTCACAGCAGAGACCCGAGTTCGAATCTCGGAATCGCACTTCGGCATTTTTAATCGCTCGTCACCCCACAGTTGGCAATGGCAAACCACTGCGTAGTATTCTGCCAAAATCCTAATAGTTATTTAAAAATAACCTCCGCGTTGTCTAAAAAGTGCTGTGAAATGCAAAAGTGCGTATTTCAGTGCTTGGATAACGATGACGGTACAGGGTAAAGGTGGGTTAAACATCCAATAACCCGGCACTCACTGGACACTGGCATTTAGGCATAAGCCTTTATAAGATGTCACAAATTTAAAAAAATATATTTGTATAAATTATAAAAGAATTTTCATGTTTTTATATCGTAAAGATTTGAAAATTACTGCTAATATTTAATTTATACGAAATGACTTCTAACCGCCCCATAAAAGACCCGTTTGGCTATTTTAACATAGAAGCTCAAATAAAAAAAAAATCAAATACCAAAACGGTTTTACGAAATATGCCTGGGACATAATTTTACTTCATTCCATTCTTCTGGGTATAGGCACTAGGTACTTGTAGGATTTTTTAATGGTCTGCTTAGAGTCAACGAGCACAAAAATGATAGAGTAATAACTTAGGTTAATAACGTAAGCTCTTAATTATTGTTTTTACATTCTAATTTATGATATCAACAATTTATTTTTCATCAATTGTATCATTTATTTTAAAAACCATACAGGTGTGGAAAACAACTCGCCGACCATAGGGAATTAAAAGCTTAGTAAATATTCGAGATGGGGTCTGACGAAAGACGGAAGCGGTGAGCCAGCAGCCCCTGATCTCGTTCTACTCAAATCGAATCGCTCGTTGAATTGCGGAAGAGTATATGGTAGATTGAATGGATGAAGAGGATTAAACTCGTGATTAAATGTACGTATTTCCTAAGGATGGCAGTTTGGTTTCCATGCCGGTTTAGGTCAAATACGTATGAATTAGGTTGTTTTTAAAATGAACGATTCAATTATGTTGTGCCTAAGTAGTTGGTAATTGTCTTGTTCTGCACAGCGAAGATATGTGAGTTTTATGCCCACCATACACGTTTTAATAGACATGTACAAGTTACACATGTTACCTGTACAGGTCTACCAACCGGATGTCGATATTTGATCTTGCTCCGGCAGCTTATACATGTTAATATTAGGGTTGTGTGCATATCTTCCAAATCCAAAAATTTTAATTTAAAAAAAAAAACGAATAATTAAAAAAAACCCGAATAACGAAAAAATTTCGAATAATTCGCATAGATATTCAAACAAAACTTTTGTATTCAAAAATACTAGAAAACTTGCGAAAAATAAAATAATTCGCGAATAATTCTAACAAATAATGAAAATATTAGATTTTTTTATTTATTCTTATTTTCGAAATATTCCGAAACTCTCGAATAATTTAAAAATTCGAAATATTTGCACACCCCTAGTTAAAACAACTGCAAAGGTCTCTCCAATACATCCCTCTGACTACAAGTGTGTGTACAATCCTATTGCTTTCAAAAACATGAAAATCCACGTTTGAACTACACCGTAAGCTGTAGCACGTGTACCTTGTGGTTATCCCCACTTTTGTATGCGTCAGTTTTGCTCCTAGATGAAATAGTGATAAAATAAAAATGTACCAGAAATAGGAGACCTAGTCTACGTAAAAAGTCAATGGTTAACTAGATGTCCAATCTCGTTGACATAAAGACCTATAATCTGTATTGCATACGTTAGTTGTTTTACGCGGAAGAATGTGATTTTATCATGGTACAATTTGCCTTGTTACAATATACATGTAAAACATGTTAAGTTTGGATTTAATATTATATATTTAAAAACTATATTGAAACGTCTTAGGTTGTAACAAACTTATTATGACAGACATGACTCACTTTTAGACGGTCATTTCCGTTCTCACTTCATTTTTAGTTTCCATTCCAGTTTCCGTTTAGTTCTCATTCTGTCATTCAGTCACTATTTTCTTATAAATTTCAAAAAATTTAACAACTAATTGTTCATTGGACTTTGTGACACACTATTCGTACCATATTTTTACTAAATTTCATTTCCGATCGGATAAAACTTAATCCAACAAAAAATTGCGATTGAGTAAAGGAATGGATTGAACGCCATAAGTCGATTCTGTATTTCAAGCGATTTGAATTGAGTTCAATGCGATTGTGGGTTTTATTTGTATGATATTCACGGTTTTGAAAAATGACAGTTAAGTAAAACAGTTGTTATAAGTTTTGAAACACTGGCGTAGCTACTATAGGACTAGGCAGGGTAGTGCCCAAGGCCCCCAAATTTAGGGGGCCCTTGGAATTGAGTAGGTCCCCCGGGCTTAGTAGTGAAAAGAAAATGTGTAAATGCAGATGAAAAAAGGTGCAACCTTTGTTTTTTGTTGCTCTCAAAATATTTTGGGGTGGTCGGTAGATAAGCATGTATAAACTAAGTTGATTTTACTTGGATGAGGGCCTTTTATTTTGCTCTTCAAATTTTTTTCCTTGCTCCTCGACATTCGCAATTTTTGCACCCCCTGGATGTGATCCTGTCGGAGCTTAGATTAGGGCCCTACTTTAGTTTTTTGTCCCAGGGCTTCTGCTGACCTAGCTACGCCACTGTTTAGAAAAGAAATGTAAGAAAATTAAATTAAAGACCTTAACTTCAAAAGGGTCTATGTGCCATTTGGGACTTATGTAAAAGTTACTAGTAAACAACATTGAATAATCTCTATAATCGCACATGAGATACTCTATGAATATTCCTTCCTTTTAGAAGTGGGTTTTTATCTAAGGCATATAGAACCCTCTCAATATCGTTAGGCTTTGTATATGAAACCTTTTACGCAAAAATCTCATCGAAATCGATTGTTACGATGTACCCTTTCTCATATATTTTAAATGCGTCTTTCGAAATTGACCAATGAGAACACGTTCCGCAATTTCCAAATCGGGTTTCGTAAGTATATGAACTAAGCTTTACGCGAGCCAGCCGGCGTTCGAGAGGACAAATATGCGCCATTGGGAGCGAAATCTGTCCGCGTAGCGTATGTCTATCTTTGCTAAAACTAATGAGCGAACGGAGCAGTGGAGTAGCTAGGGCAGCAGGGGCCCTGGGGCAAAATACTAAAGTGGGGCCACTAAAAAAATTAAAGAGCAAAAAAAAGGTCCCCACTACTTTTTAAGTTTCTTTAACTTCCCATTTTCTTTATCTATCTTCATTCATACTAACCAACACACATACAAATTTGAAGACCAAAAAAAATCCTCCCTTTTATTTTCCATTTCATTTGTTTTCAGTATTTCTGTACTTGGCCCGAGGGCCCTTTTTGAACTCCAAGGGGCCCCCTAAGCTTGGGGGCCCTGGGGCACTGCCTCGCTTAGCCCCATAGTAGTTACGCCACTGAAACGAAGTGAGGCATGACACCTTTGTTTACATATAGAAATTATAAATAATGAAGCAAAACAAATAAGTCTTTCCATTCCGTCAGTTCGCAGTCTCCATTTTCGTTCTTCTTTTCTTTTTCATTTTTCCACATAGAAAAAATAAAAGGGAAAACTGACAGTTCCATCGAAACTGAAACTAAATTGAGACCGGATATGACGTCTAAAATGGTATTAAAAAATGTAAAAACTATAATTGTTCGTATTTGCAAAAAAATATGAACTAGTACCTAGGTATGTACCAACAGAAGGGTCTGGTACACAAATCACGATGCCGACCTATAATAGTATGTATATATTGTGTAACATGTAGGAAAAGTGATATATTTCCGCACATAAATAGTAGGAGTGCTGATATGAATCACAAACATGTTTAATCGTAAGAAAATGTTAAAACTAAGATAACACGTTCATTTAAACATTTTTTAAAGCCCCCCACCCCTTGGGTTCATTTATTGCATTACATAAGCGCTGTGTAAGTACCTATTTTCTTAAAAAATTAAAACTCTATGAAAAATGTTACTATTATTATTAGACTGTTATTATTTTAACAATTTAAGCAGTTAAGAGCATGGGCCTGGATGAAATCCCGGGGGGCACCAGGCAAGTGCTGGATTTTTTTCAAAATTTTATTTTTTCAAGAAAAATTTATAAATAGCAACCATTTGCTTGGTTTTTTTGTGAGTATGGTACAATTACTTAAATCTCGGGGGGGCAAATGCCCCTCCGGCCCATTGACAAAGAAAACTCCAACTCAATATTTAACCAATCTCGATTTTTATTTTCAAATGCAGTTTTATTTCTTGATGCTGTTGACAATTTTGTGTCATATTTCTCGATGAATTTATATAAGACTTTTGACGACTCTTCTGACAAGCGTTCAACTCGCATGGTAGAGGTTACTTTTTCTGCCAAATAACGACACTGCTCCATTATTTCCTTGGACTGACAAATTCTTAACCAATTGACAAATTGACTTCTTTTAAACAAAGCAGATTTTGTTGCAGACCCTGAAAAAATAAGTTGTAATTTTGTTAATTATTTTATTACTAACAATAGCCTATGTTCATCGGGGATAATGTAGGATTCTAATGGTAAAAGAATTTTTTAAATCGGTCCAGTAGTTTCGGAGCCTATTCCATTCAAACAAACAATCAAATCTTTCCTCTTTATAATATTAGGACAGATTATACTTTGCAATCAACGGTACTTCAAATTACATTAGAAAAATCTTCCAAAATTGAGACCGTAGCTTGAAGAATTGAATGTTAATTCTAAAAAACTACATTATCAATAACTGTTTGGATTATAATTTATATTTTGAAACTACATGAATGATTGTTAAAACTGTTTCTTTAATTCTTAGTTCAATGCAATTAAAACAATATATTTTAATAAGATTTCGCCATTTAAAATTGGTCGCCATATTGAATTTTAAACCCATATTGCAATTTTTTTATTTTTCTATTTAATTTTCTATAAAATAATGTTTTATTTTGTAAAAATTGATTTATTCTTTAAGTTAGTAAGAGAAAATAATTTGTTGCGTTTGGGACCTACATTTTATACGAATTTGGACCCAGACCATAAATCTTTAAAAATATTTTCTCGTCAAGATCGCAAATTATCGCAGCAACTTAAGATGGGATCTTACAAAGGACTTATTAAACAATAATTTAAAGCTAATTTAAATGCGGGAAATTACGGGAAATCATACTTTTACATTAGCAAAAAGTGAAAAATTGAAATTAAAAAAAAAATTAACCGTTAACTTTTCAGAACACCAGTATAAAAAAACGTAAAGGAATATTTTAAATAAATATTATTTTTAATATTGTACTTACCACCAGCAATAGGCTCCATAGTTACTTTACAAAATTTTCACCCACACTTTGCCGAAAAACTGAATATAAATTACTAATTTTCACAGGCGCTTTTGAATTACAATGAAATAGTCTCCACGAACATCAGCTTTTAACTAAAATATTTCTGCAAGTGACAAGACCAAAAATAAAAGGGTGATTGTTTATTATACCCAGGTAACTAGACAATGAAATTATACTCAGAATAGGCCTTATTTGCGAAGTTGGTATTTCCGATTTATGGCCGGGTTTTCCCCGAAATTCCGACGGTGGATTTTAGACATTTTTCTTAATATTTGAATGATAACTATGACTTTGAGCCAAGGCGATGAAATTATCCCTGGAATATAACAAAGTTTACGGAATGTAAAATATATTTATATTCCGTAAACTTTGAATATACTGACAAAATAAACGCCTCAGAAAAGATCGAGTCATTCAATTAAAACAAGATAAGGAGACAAGTATATACCCTTCAATATTTAGCGATGTTTTAATTACCCTCTGTAAGAAACAAAAAGAAAATACTATTAATTTATACTTGTTTATAATATAAATAAAATACATTAAAAAAATCTAAATAAACAAACAACCATAACTCGGTTATTTCAGGTTAGGTATAAAGCGATTTAGTTGACAATGGACACCGTAAAACCAAGCATAAGCGAATCATAAGCTCTGTACAATTACAATTAAAACTAATCTTGTTAAGTGTAATTAAATGTTATTTCAAGTCGTAAATAAACCAAGGTATTAAAACAAAAAATAGAAAAAACCTAAAGTATGGTTGTTTCAATTAACAGTTATTTCTAATTAACAGAAATTAACTGTTTTATTACGATTGATAAATAAAATAGGTGTGTCTCTTAATACAGATTTAATCAATAAAAAAGAATAGTACAATAAATTTCAGATTTTAAACGACAATTTTTTCATAAAAAAAATACGAAGTTATAAAGTGTCACGTCGCTAATTAACTAGACACTAGCCAGGGTTTATAAGGAAAACTAGAAAAAATTACATACACTTGTTTTAAAAGTTCTTTAGATCGCCTGAAAATAACCTTAACTTTAAATTTGTACTAAAGACCTTTTTCTTACGAATAATTTAGAATGTACCACGTTTTTATCCTTATGAATTAAAGAGCAAAATTTTTAATTCAAGATTCTACGTTAAAAACCACATAGGATGACTACTAAAAAAATAAAAAACCATAAATATTGACCTTCGTCTTCGTTTAGTGATCCTGTACATGGTTTCCTAAGTTTTCGCAAGATATTTAAAAACTAGGGGTATAAAATTTTGGAAAATAAAGAATATATATTTCCCTGTTTCGCAATAAGTATCAGAAAACTCATTTTTTATCCATTTTCGTTGATTCACCCTGCATAAAAAATTTCTATGTTTTACTCCTTTAAGTGAAGAATGAACCACTTCTCAAATAAAGTCCCATAGAAATGTCTGATCTGAAATTAAATCTGAGAGTATTTCTTTGTCTGTATACCCATAATAGATTTTTCTTTAGATTCGAACTCCTTTACTTAATTTTAAACAGATGGCATAAAAAATGGTATATACTAGCCCTCAAGAAAGGTCTGTTGACCAGATAGAAGTAAATGACGTGCTACACCAATAAATATTTGACAAATTCTAATCTTGACGTTTGCACTGTTTTTGCCACCACAAAAGCGAAAACTCAAGAACTGCATAAAATGAAAAATTGGGGGAATATAGTGAACTTAAGTTATTTTCTTTTTCAAGTTTCATAATGAATATCCCGAGAACAAAACGTTTCCGTCTAATTTTTTTTTCATATTTGTAATCAGCGCCCCAAAAACCTTCCCATATGCAAAACCCATTATAATCGGCGTAGCGTCCAATTAAGCCGAGCACACACACTCAGGTCGACCTTACAGATATATATGTACACTTTAACTGTGTAGCTAGACCTGAGTGTGTGTGGGATAAACTGTACAGTTTTTGTAACCTTTTCAGGCGACCTAATCCAAATCAAAAATCACCCTTGGTCGACCGGGCAGAAATATCTGTGCAGATATTTCGCTCCGGTCGACCGGAGTGCATACATGGTGTTTCTCAATTACAGAAAAAATTAAACGTATTTTTGCGAAATAATAAAATTAAAAATTTGACATAGAAAGGACGACTTTGTTAAAATGATATAAAAAACAACAAACAACAGATGGGTGAAGGTCGATTCCTATTCGGATTTTAGACTTATTGAATATCTCTATGTTAAAGTATTATAATAACAGATTTTAAAATAAATTAACATTATCATCTAAACTAAGGATTTTTGCTAAATCAGTATTTTTTTACAATGTTTTTGGGTGTCCAGGGACATGTAATTGGTTAAATTTTATTTTCTTTTTTTTTAAACAAAGTAAGATACAAAAAAATAAAATGACAAAACAAAAGATGAATATAGCATAAAAGTCAGTAGCATAATTTTTTTCGAAAATATTTGTTCAGGTGCCACTCGAGACGCCACTGGCCTTAAAAAATAATTAAGTTGAAGCTTACTTTGCCTTAAAGACAGTCAAATTTTATCTAAACCGGATAAGGAATATGTTAGATATTATTGGGACCCTTTATATTTTAAAGCCTCTTAACACCCTGTATTTTGAAAACCACGTTTTTTCAATCATATCGTCGGCAATATCACGAAGTGGCGTATCTTAAAAAATATGAAAATTGTCTAGAGCCGATATTATTGCCTAAAAAAAAGCTCCTAAGGCTTAAAAAGACGGAGCGGTTTTTGCCGAGTCGGCTGCCGAACGCGGATACTTCTTTATGGTATTAGTATAGCAATCGCGGCTCGCCGACTCGTGTGTTTTGCACCGCTTTAGTCGTGGCTCGTGATATTAAGGCTGAAAACCGCCTCGTCTGTTTTCAGCCTTAACATCACGAACACTCAGATTAAGATAGCTTAAAAGCTATAGAAATATGACAATTAACTTATTTTATTTTACTAAGATAAAAAGTCGCACAAAAATACCTAAAAAGCACTATTATGAAATTAAAAAAAATGAGATAAGCCACTTTGTCATATTGATGACGATATACCGGGTGACAATGAAATTATTAGATTTATTAAAATTTAAATTTTACAAGTACTTTCCGACATAAAACCTTTAGTATACCCATAACCTATCTCTTTTATTTTTAGAGAAAACGGAGTTTGAATAGGTTCGAACGACCATACAATAAACAGTTTTATGGATATTATGTCATCGTCTGGACCTATCTATTCAAACGCGTTTTCTCTAAAACTATAAAAGGTAATGGGTATATTCTAGGTTTTATATCAGGAATAGCTTGAAGAATTTCAATCCTATAAAATATATAGGGTGTTTCATTAAAATGATTCACTTCCGGTTAAACAGGAAGTAATATTACAATAGCCTCCAAAGGTAGAGTTCTTTTAAAAGAAACTATTTTAACCATTTTAAATTTTTGTGGTGTTCATTTGTTTTTCCATAAAACTGCATATTGTGCGGTCGTTTGGACATTTTAAAACGTCATTTTCTCTAAAACCAAAAAAGTTAGGTTATGAATATATTTACGGTTTTATATCAGGAATGACCTGGAGAATTTAAATCCTAAAAAACATACAGGGTGTTCTCTTTAAAGTATCCAAGTTTATATCATTTCCAGTTAAGCCGGAAGTAATACACAAATGCTATTATATCTAAAATTGACATCCGGTGATACAATATAACGTACCCAAATTTGAAAACTACACGGTTGCACTAAAGGAAATAAATTGCTGGATAGTAATTTCGTTGTCACGCGGTATGTATACAGAGGTTTCCTAATTGCGGTAAAAAAATTTACGGCTGCATTTATAAGTCAATTTTAAGAAAAAAGTTCATATAAACATAGGTCCTTAAATTTTTCGTTTCCAAGATACAGGGTGTTAAATTAAAAAAAAAAACCTAAAAATTTCTAAAACACCTTTTTTTAGTAAAATTTGTTTGACTAGATGTAAACCTTGTTTAATTAAGTTATTGTTTTTATTGTTACATAATTGCTAATAAGAAGTTATAACACTTAATTTTTAAAAGAATAAAATGCCCTTGTATGGTCAAGGACTATGCAGTATGGCGGATTTTTTTTACTTTTTTACTTTTAACTAAGCAAGCTACCTAAAAATATAAAGACACAGAAAAGTTGTATTTTTAGGTGCTTCATCCGGCATAATATAAAAGTGGCAAAAAGTCAGTGGCGTACTTTCATTTGGCAATAATATTAGCTAATATGCGTTCCATGCCGCCACTGCTCTCACTAATTAAAATTAGTTTAGGGCTAAATAAACTACTTATTTTAACAAATACCAGAGCCAACTTTTATTAAAATCGGATAAGGCTTATTTAAGATGTTATTAAAGGCCCGATTTTATTTTTAAAGTTTAACACCCTGTATCTTAGAAACAAAGCATTTCCGGACCTATGTTTATATGACTTTTTTTCATAAAATTGGCTCAGGAATACACTCTTAAATTTTTTCACAGGAATTAGGAAACACCCTGTATTAGGCTTTTTCATAAAATTATTCCATTACCAACCCCTAAGTTTTTTTACCGCAATTAGGAACCACCCTGTATACTACATTATATTACCCAAGGAAGGTGTTTAAAGGCCTAAACAAAAACATATTTTATTTCCTAAAAGAGAAGACAGTCATAAAAATAATAAAATAAACACGAAACAATTTATGTTGTGGTGCAGATGGTTTATTTCTCAAGTACCCAAGGGCCACTTTGCTCGGTGTGGCTAAACTAAAAACATTTTTTCAAGTCAGCCTAGCATAACGACGCGATGTTCCCTCCGTTTATTCGCTGCACCTGCTTCCTTTAAACAACTACCTGCGTATCTTCCACAGACCGAGGCCGAAGCAAATTAGAACCTTATTCATAAAAATAAAGTAATGTAATAATTATGATATGAGATACCTGATAACAGAAAAAACTAGGCTAAAAACTACACATAAAATACACATATAGTTTGCAGGGCCGGATTAACTCTTTTGGGGACACTAGGCTGGAGTTGTCGAGGGGCTTAACAGGAAAAAAATTATAAACAAAAACAAAAAAGAACCTTCTCCTTATCGCGTATATGTTTTCACACGTCTCCCTAGCCTTCAGAAATTTTATTGATAACCAGAAAAAAACCTTGTGTGGCACCTATTTTATTACACTTCAGCGTATTAGGTAATACGGCACTGATAGTTTGCGTTCTTCTTAAAAAATATTGATATTTAATAATGGATTAGTTTCAATTAAACATCTCGGATGAGAACAAACCAAGTAGATTTTCATGTCGCGAAGTATTAAAGCAAAATGGGCTTTAAAAAAACGATTCAGTTTTTAGAAACATTTTTGTATATTGCTTTTGGTTCGATGCTTGGAGTATTTAAGGCATATAATTGAAGTGGAAAAAGGCAAAAACCGACGATAAAAGTCGTAAAACAATATAAAAATTTATTAATTTAACGATTTGAGAGGACATTTTGGCCTTCCTTCAGTATCGTACAATAAACATTTTTTTAGATCTATATAAACCTTTTTAGAAAACTACTGTTTGCGGAGCAGTCACCCTTTTTCTTCCAAATAGGAATTTCCCTCGCCATCCAAAAGTACCTTGAGAGGGTCTTCGACGTTAGAAGGTGGCGGCTCGTAAAATTTTTCAGTGGGAGAGCACAAGAAAAAAAAATAGTAGTATTCAAAGCTTACCCTCTATTTAAAAAGAAAGTCCATTGGCCCATTTTTCTTGCTGCAGACTAAATCGATCACTTTGTTATCGAAATCAGAGATGCACTATATTATTATAATGTATTTCGATAAACTGCTATATGTTTTAGATCGTTTAGTCCACGCTGTTATTTATTTCTTTATTAAACAACTAGCCGAGCAGTCCCACTTCGTTGGGCATTAAAATTATTTTTCTCTAAACTTTTTGTACAATTATGTGCCTATAGCACTCGTTAATAGAGTAGCTTTCTGATAGTGAAATAATTTTCATGATCGGTTCAGTATTTTCGAAGATTAGCTCTTACAAACAAAAAAGTTACAAACCTGACCTCTTTATAATATTAGCATAGAAAAGCAAACAAAACAAAAAGTTTATTTGTAACCGAACAGGCACACCTCACACATCCAGTCATATTTCCATAAATGTTCTTATTAAAAACTTTGTCCTATGTCGTAGTTTTTCTAGTAAATGCATAATTAATTTGAACATCGAAAGTAGGTCTTCCTTTAATTCTTTGTTTAATTAAAAGTTTCCATTCAAAGGGCAAACTGATATTCTGTAGTAGCAACTGCACCGAATTTATTTCCAATTGTAAATCTATTTCTAAATTATCACCTATAAATTTACTTAACTCTCAACATACGAACTAATTAATTATACTTAAAGTGTTTTAATGGGATTATAGTAAATATCTGAAATTGAAATTGTTGTTTTTTGTTTTTTTGAAGGGTGGACACATTTCCTTATGCCCTTTAGTACCGGCCGCCAATGTCTAAAAGGTCTTTTTATGTTTTTTTTTAATGTATGTTTTTAGAGGTTGGATAATTTTTCATGTCTTACAGCCAGAAATTAAAAATTAATTGTGAAATATTGTTGGTAAAATAAAGGTGTAGACCACTCGAATAATAACATAACAATAACTACTGCAAGCAAGGAACCAACCACCTGTAGGTTTGTGTTTTAATTCAAATTACAATTTTAAAATTGCATAGTAACAATTAATCCCCATGATTCCCAATTATTAGATAAAAGGTGGATCGAAGGTTAAATATACGTAAATTAAACTCGAATTAAAAAATAATTAATTTAAATAAAAGACAATGGATGAATGGTTAGCATTAGAGCACCAATAAAAAGTGGGTTTAATTTATTTTCATGGCAATTGAAATGTTTTCCGGTTAATTATAGTTTTTACAATAATATATTTATTTTACAGTTTATTTTGATTTCTGGGAATATAAATTAAAACAAAATATAATTTGGTTTTTCTCCAGAATGAAGATATTTAATAAATATTTTAAGAAAATTAAACTTTTTATATATAAAAGTCATAATATAATAAAACCTAAAAAATAATAATAATAACGGTTTTCGTGTGTGACTACGTTTTGATAAAACGAAAGACGCCACTAAAAGATTTTTATGGCCGTCTTGGTTTTTGACATACAGGGCAATGTTTTCCATTTTTCGACCATCCTCGTATTTTAGTTGTCTTGTAACTAACTTTTTAAATTAAATATATTTCGAGATATAAATTAATATGCTTTTTTAGAACACCCTGTATGTTTTTAAATAATCAAGTTATATGGGACTATGGGACGAGAGCTTTTTAAAAATACATATTAGTTAGGGATCTCTTGACCATTTTTACCATTCATTACTAACAAGCTAATTTTTCGTGATTTGACGAGACGCCCAACTTTTTTCTTACAACAATTTTCGTTGGTGGTAGTTTACAGGGGTAGCAGGAATTAAGTGTGTTGATTTGACGAATATCAAATTGAATAGTAAAAATGGTCCAGGGATCCCTAACTATATTATTATAACTTAAGAGTTTTTTCATATTTTTGATTCCTAAATCGATGATTTTAATTTTAAATTTGAATTTTGCATAACGGGCCATAATGTAATTTATAACCAAATAATAAAGTTAGCCCTCAGTTCATAGTTTATTTACATTTTACAGCAATATCTGAGTTTTAACCCGCGCAGCACCTCTATTCACCCCTCGGTTTCTTAAGCTTGTTAACCTATAATTAATTAACAAGTAAATATTTTGGATCAGCGCCCCTGTGTTTATACTCAAAACAGTGCCCAAGATCAGTAACTATCCAGGATTTTGGAAAAAACATGCGATTTAAAACAAAATAGTAGAAAACCGTCCATCGATAATAATGCTGGTGAATTCAGGAAGAATCAGTTATTTGCGTTTCTCTCAGCTTAACTACTAATTGATAAACTTAATTTCGCATCTAGGCAGTGATGGATTTGATGGGCGGGAAAATTTTTGAAACTCAAAAATTTTAAAGGCGGTTAAAGAAAGAGAAGATAATTCATTTTAAAATGTGTCTTTGGTAGAGACAGACCAAAGTGTGGTGGAAGTGGAAGGATTGTGTCTGTAGTATTATTCACATTACCTGAAATAAAAATATGACATGAGATACTAATGTTACTGCCAATTTCACCTTCTGTTTATAAGCCCATATTTTAAAAACTATTAAAGATACATATATCAAATGTGGTATTTTTTAAATTATTTAAAACAAGTCTTAACTAGTGATATAATATACAGGGTGTTTTAGCAAAAAAAAGTTTACCTCTTCATTATTCTTAACGTTTTCATGTACAAGTTTTTTTTGTTTTGTCCAAAAGATATTAAATGAAAAATTATTTTGTAAGTAGGTGTCAAAATGCAAAAAAATCAAATTGTACACAAAGACGGACTTAATGCTCTTGCATTACTGTCAATTAAAGTTTAACTACTTCTAGAAATTGATTATGCAGTAAGCCAGTAAGAAAATATTTAATAAATAATAATATTTAATAAGTGTTAGCTACCTATCACTTTTAACTTTATCACTTATTTATCTGTACTGTTTAGCAACTTCATTTATAAATTGCACTTTAATAAAATAAAGCTATATTTAAACAATTTTACTGGACAAAAATTAATAAATTTTATTTCTATGAAAAGAGAGGCAAATTTAATCGGGCCTAGAGCGGCAACATGCCTAAATCCTTCACTGTATTTAGGGCTTTCAAATAACGTTTACGGTTTTAAAGATGTAGTATATGCCTAATTAAGAAAAACCAACGTATTCTGCACGTGTGCATTTGTTGTATATGCAAAATTCTGTAGTTAACGTACGTACAATACAATTAGAACGTCTTCAACCATTGTTGCTTTGTTTATTGTTGTCTTTTGAATCATCGCATAGTGAATTCCTATAATGCATACTTGGGAAACATTATATTTCTCTGTCATTTCATGAATCACGGACCGGGTTATTCAAAGAAAACATTATTGTTTTGCGTAATTAAAGTTAATTTTCTGTCGATGGTGTCGATGTACCATCCTGTTGATCTTTTTAACTTTTTTTTTTTATTTTTTCCAGAGTTTATTGATACAGGGTGTACCACGAGAAACTGCTGCGATCGATTTCTTAAGAAGTAGGTTTTGGAGAAAAGGAAAATTTGATAACATTATGGTACAGGAAATGAAGCTTTAAAAAGGTAAAACTTGGAATTCCTTGGTTTTAACAGAAAAGGGAATAGCCCAAGAATCAACCTATATCAAACCGAAGGGCGCCAAAACCCTGGGGGTGGATGCCCCACCCCCCCAGGGGATGATTTTTTTATCGCACATTAACAACAGAAATCGATTGGAAAAGTAATTCTAAGCAAAAAATGTTATATACATTGTTTTTACAACACATATATTTTTCAAGTTATTTGCGATGGAAAGTAACAATTTTTCGACGCAAAAATCGGACGTTTAATGGGTTTTTCGCTAATAACTAGAAAAGTATGCATTTATTCAAAAAACTGTACAAAGCAAAATTGTAGGTTTTAAAAACCAACAAAATTATCTTAGTATAAGTTTTCTATGACTCAATACAAACTGAGATACGGAGTGTTAATTGTTAGCTTTTTTCGTCAAATCCAAAATTTAATAGATTCAAAGTCAAATAACGGGAAAATGCTGCATTTTTCGAGAAAAATTTATTTAACCCTTGTTTAAATTACATAATCAGACTTTTCTTTTAAAAAAGAAGACATTTTTAGCCTAAAAATTAAGTAAGTTATGATAAAAATAATGTCAGTAACTATTTTTTTCTATGAAAAAATCAATAAAACAACCCCTAATTAAAGTTAACGTTTATTCTTATATAATTCTCTTAACTCATGTATTGGTAACACGTTTAAAAAGTTTAGGCAATTTAAAATGTCTAATTTCAAAAATATTATGTAGATTTTTATGCTCTGAAGTGTCCTATTCGAATTTTCCGAATAATTTTTTTTAACGTATCTTCTTTGCTTTTAATGATAAGAAGTTTTTTTAAAGTTTTTTGTAGGGTTTTTAAGGGCTACAAGTCTCTGTAAGTAAAATTTCTTAAGATCCTTTGGTTTTTAAATGGGGTGAGTTTAAAGGGCTCGAAAAGGGTGCTGCTCGTTCGTAAATAGAGGGTTTTAAAGGACTAAATTTATACTGTACAGAAAACCTACGCACAAAAAAACTTTAGTCATTAAAAACCTGCAATTTAAGTTCGCGAAAACCCCATTAAAAACGTCGTTTATTTTTTGTCGAAAAATTATTACTTTCAATCGCGAGTAAATTGAAAAGTATTAGTTATACGAAAAAACATAAAGAACATTTTTTGCTTAGATTTACTTTTCCACTCGATTTATGTTGTTAAGGGTTTTGGCGCCCTTCGATTCGATATACGTTTTGTACCTTGGGCTATTTCTTATCTTCTGTTAAAATTTCAAGTCGATTCATGCAGGACCAAAAAATTGTCGGATGAAATGCTTTATTTCCTGTACTATTATAAAGTCTAAACTATTTTAGTTGTATGTTCCCCATACAACTAAAATAGTTTTACAGTTATAGTGCTTTCGGTTAAACCGGAAATAAATGTCAATTCCCTTATTTTAAATTAAATACCTTACATTATATTATTTATTTTTTAGATTCTGCCTAAAATTTTAAACATATTTTATGAATAATGTCTATACCCGAGTACCACTGTTTTTGACTTATTTTAAATTTTATGACCCAACACACATAACGATCAATTTTTCCTAAACAAAGGCATTTAAAAAAAATTGGGAAGAGATTGCTTGTAAAGAAAGACCTTCTTTAGTAGACTGTATTAATATTTTCAAAATAATAAATATAGGGTGGTCAAAAATAATCGTTAAAAATTATATCGACAAAAACCTTAAAAGTTGATGTTGATACTTATCTCATTTAAGAACAAGGCCGAAAATGTTCCTGGTGATGTAAAAAAACACTACCAAATTCCGCGCTACGATTCATTCTAGCTACTGTACAACCGTAACCAATAAAGTCTTACATTTAAAGATTTTTATTAACACCAGCTGTACAGACAATCAATACATTTTCAGTTTGAATCGCAGAAACGAAATACTTGTACGCACCGCTAAATTTTCATAATTTTTATATACAGGGTCTTACGAAAACACGGCGCTCGAAAGCTAAGCATGAGTTTTTGCAACTCTGTAAGTTTGTTTCCAAGAGTCGTCCAGAGCTACTTAAGAACTTATTACGTCTTATGGCGGAATGTCATATCCCCTTTATATACGGACTCTAAATTTATACAATCTTGGTTTTATTTTTAAATTACCAATTTATACTAAAGCTTATCAAACAACGATATATCTTACATAGATTAAGATTTTTATTTGAATATAAAAGATAACAAATACTACTTTAATTATTGATAGTAATAAGAAAACCCAGTCATGAACCAAACAAGCTAAAAAGGTATAATAAAACAAATTTCAAATCCATAATTCATGACAGTAAACAATAAAGGATGTTGTTAAGAATTATTATTAACTTTTTCATTGATTCTAAAAACTATCTTAGTCTCCATATTAGTACTTGCTAATAATTGTCTCTTTAAGTACCAAGCAAGTCTATTTAAATAAAATATCTTGAAAATCGGTAGGTTTATCGAGTTTATTAAAGGGTACCTACTTTTTTAGGATAAAACTAAGAATATAATATAATCCTCTAGAATCTTACACATCATTTTCATATTTTTAGGTTGTAAATTAATTTAAAAAGCAGTTTTTAGCACGCTTTTATTAAATTCACTTGTATGTATGTACGTATGTTTGTGTGTAAAATCTACAACTGTCCGCTCTCTGTTGGAGATTTACAACATTAATAACTAAAAATTAGCGAAAAATTTAATTTTTGAAATAAATCGAACTAAAAAGTGGAAAATAAATTTAAAATATTCTTAAAACAATAATGAACAAAAATACTGGCATTATTGTAAAAAATAATGGGCGCTTTGTGCCACATTTGTCGTATACTGCTTAAGCAAGCAGTTTTGGTACATCGGCGAATAATAGAATAACAAAACAAGAGTATTAGTCACGCATGTTTACATGCCGGGATTTAGTTAGATTGTCTCTTTTCCTCACATTGCCTATGTGTTATGTTATTTAGCTTAACCCGTATGGTCGTATATCGAGCCCCTGACGCTTTTTACCTTAAATATAAGAACACTATATTTTGTTTATTATTGTTTTAAGAATATTTTAAAAATTATATTACACTTTTTAGTTCGTTGTGCTTTATGAGCGTGTTTTTAGTTTTTTTAAACTATACATATATATTTTTTTTGTGTAAATGAACCTGTCATTGTTACATGATTAGCATCTTAAATTACATAAATACTACAATCCTAAAATCACTTTTTGTTAAGGTTTTAATATATGAGTATAACATATTTTTTACATTTTTTAAGACTAATTATTTTACAGTCAAATATAACTTTAAGAGCGATATCAAATGTTTTACACATCATAATTATTATCTAGACAGTTTTATCGGAAGATCACATTACTTCTTTACTACGAAAAATGATCTCATACCAACTATTTTTTGCGAAATTTAATATTATTGTATAACATAGAATTTAAATAATGTTCGATATACAGGATGTCCCACAGGGAACTGCCGCGATCGATTTCTTGAAAAGTACGCTTTGGAAAATTTTGAAAATTTGGTAACATTATAAAGTCAGTGGAGGACATACAACTAAAATATTTTAAAAGCTTTACCAGTTCTGGTTATACCGGAAGTTAATGTCAACTTCCTTATTTTAAATGGAACACCCTATATAATTTATTTATTAGATTCTGCATAAAATTCTAAACATAATTTATGTATAATGTTCTATACCTAAGTCGAACCGTTTTTAACTTATTTTAAAATTTATGGCAAAAGTGACGTTTGCAAGCCATTACATAACCGTCAATTTCTTTTAAACAAAAGCCTTTAATACGAGTTTGGGTTGGGTTCCACAATTTATAAATAGAGAGTGGTCAAAAATAATCGATAAAAATTATAACGACAAAAACCTTAAAAGTCAATGCTTTCAAATGGAAACCCCTATCTTTTATTACCTTATCCTATTAGACATTAAAAATAAGGGTAAGTTTGTATAAGGATGTCTGTTCCAAAAATTTATAGTTTTTGAAATATTAACGATATAATAACAATGAATTTAAGTACGGGTAGTACTAGAAGCCAAACTAAGCCGTACTTAAAAGCATTGTTAAAATAAATAAATATTAAATTCTTAATATTTTAAAAACTATAAATTTTTGGAATAAACATCCCCATACAAACTTATCCTAATTTTTTATGCCCTCTTAATAGGATAAGGTAAAAAAATAGGAGGTTTCCATTTAAAAGAGTTGACTTTTAAGGTTTTTGTCGTTATAATTTTTGAAGGATTATTTTTGACCACTCTGTATTTATTAATTGTAAAAATATCAATACCGTCTGCTAAAGTAGTTCTTTTTCTAAGATATACCCAACCCCAACTCATTAAAAGCTTTAGTTTAGAAAAAATTGATGGTTATGTAATGGCTTGCAATCGTCATTTTTAACCTCGTTTTTAACATAAAATTTAAAATAAGGCAAAAACGGTTGGACTTAGGTATAGAACATTATACATAAATTATGTTTAGAATTTTAACCAGAATCTAAAAAATAAATAATATAGGATGTTCCATTTAAAATAAGGAAGTTGACATTACCTTCCGGTATAACCCAAAGAGGTGGAGACGTCAAAATATTTCAGTTGTATGTCCCCCACTGACATTATAATGTTACCAAATTTCCAAAATTTTCCAAAGCTTACTTTTCAAGAAATCGATCGCGGCAGTTCTCGGTGGGGCACCCTGTATCCAATATTTTCATTAAAAAGTTTTATATAGGGTGTCTCTAAAAGGTCTAGACAAAATGTTACCATGTCCTTGGGCCCAAATACATTGATCTAACCCAATTTACCCTGGTCGAAATGTTGATCGTTTGCTAGATACAGGGTGTCAAAATTCCCATTTAATTTTAGTTATTTTTAAATATATTTTTTAGATATTACTGAAAATTTGGGTTTCAGGGGTTTTTCAGAGTTAGAATCTGCTTTTGTTTTTGTTGTAAAATGTAGAGGGACCAACCACCTGAAGTCCTTTGCTTAGGTTCAAAAGTCATAACTTTGTCGTGTCTCTGTATATTATAGCTTTAGTATAGAATTTCTATGCTCCTATATTTTATTTTATAAACAAAAAATATACACTAATCCAATTCGATTATTTAACAATTATAAAAATATTTAGAATGATCAAAGACAAAATTTAAACTAAACATTTGGAACAATACTTATTAATTGTTTACGTTTACAAAAATATTAAATAATATGGGAGGATTTCAGGGGAGTATTTTACTTCACTCGTTAAAAGTGTTTAATGACCCCTAAAAAATACGTGTACTACAATATATTGCAGTTTCATCAATTGTTAATAGCCAGCAAGACCCATCAGTTTCTAATAGGAAGGCTTTAACTTTTAACACGTTTTTTCTTCATCTCCAAGTTTTTAGTTTTATTGTGTTATATTGTGTGTATTTTATAACAGGTTGTTATTAAAGTTCACTCTATAGCCTATACCTGCTAAAAAGTTAATAAACCAAACTACGTAACCGTAAACAGGTCAAAAGAATGTCGGCAGGTCAAACTGCCATTGGCGACACCCACTCTCGGACCGAAATTCTTGGTAAACGACACCGAGCTGGAAGTGCAAAAAGAGATCTTGAGTTTTTAGCCATAAAGTATCGGATTTCTTGGGTCAACTTAGTCAAGTGTATGCAAACCGTGCAAAAATCTGAGAAAAAGCATTGATATGATTGCGTAACGTGACACTTGCGGAGCAGAACTTAAGACGACACGGCAATAAAAGTCAAGGGCGATTTTGTCATTTGGCGATATCGAACAAACTTTGGGAAAATAACAGAAAGGTCGTTTTGGTAACATAGATTAATGCACAGCCTTCTTAAACTCTGAGCCGTGAAGTAAGAAAGGCAACGTTACAAACAACACTGTACAGGAGGAATATTGAAATGAGTTCCTAATAGATTACATGCTAAATATAATTCATTTTTTAAGTGTTTTAAACAAAATATAGGTATTAATTTTTTTAGGATGTTTTAGACAACATATGGGTATAATTTTAAATACTATAGTTGCCCTAAAAAGCAACAATGTGTCTGCAAAACTTATCAGGAACTTTTCTGCCTTATACAAATTTGTTGGTAAGGATTTAAAAATTTAAAATTTGTATGATGTTTTCTACCCCGTTCTATGCATTTTTTGCGAACAGAACAATCGCACTTTTTAAAGTTAACTAAACATTTATTATTTAGTAATATTTGCAATACTTAAAATGAATTGAAAGCATGTGTGTTTAGTTATAAATATAAAATCTTAATTCGTATTCCATAAGATGCACTTTAAAATAACAAACGCTTTAAATTAGGTTTTTCACTATATTTACCAAAAACCGCCTTAGGTAAATAACTTTCAGAATATCTATATAAATAATATTTTTTAATGAACTTACCAGTATATTTATGCGCATTAGTTGATATCAGCAATATCCCAAGGACTATATTATAGTCCTTGGGATATTGCTTGGGGTAAATAATTGTTTTTGGTGCACTATACACACTATTGATATCAAATTAAACCATTTTTTAAAAACACACTTAGTTAATTAGTAGCCCGTAAAATATATTTGTCGATTTACTGTATAGGTACTACTTTTACTTTTAATAAAAAAACACTTATCCGGTCAATAGCGCACAACCAGGCTTTTCTAATTTCATTGTTTATAAGGAAGTTAAATGTTGTTTAATAACCCTCTGTTTTAATATAACTGGGGTAATTCGTTTTGCAGCCTGAAACGCAACACGTTCGTGACATAATGTACGCCGTACGCACCAACTATACGCGCACATTTAAACGTAAAAACAACGAATAACATCTTGGCACTGGTCCTATTTTTTAAATATAACAATGAATTACTTACTTTTTTATATATAATAAATATACGCTATGATTTAACTTTTAAAAACAGAAAAACCCTTTAAGCAATCGTTTAAACATGTTTCTGTTTACTTCTAAACTTTACTTGACATTCCTACTGTGCTGTGTTGCCAGATTTCTGCTTCACGGCTCGTAGTTTAAGAAGGCTGTGATTAATGTAGACAGGTCTACAAATTGCTATTTAGAAAGATTGTTAGTTTAACTAAAAGTTAATGGTACGTTAGATAAGAGTGTTAAAGCAAAAATACATTTTTGATTTATTATTATTTCTGCGCCTTTTAAATATTCATACCAAAAGTGAATAAATACTGGATAAGGCAGTTCATATTTTTTGTGATGTGCAGATCAAATAGAAAAAAAATGAATAAAACAATTCATTTTCTTGACATCTTGATTTTTCGTTTTCGTTTCATTAAAGTCAATCAACCTTACTTTCACCATATTTCCCCTTCTTTTTGCACTAAAATTCTTGATTTAATACTAAATTGGCACACAATATTGCATTTTTCCTTAAAAAACCTTTTTAAAACATGACTTTTTTATATTAATTTAAAAGCATAGAGGAAAGTGACCAAATATGGAATAGTTTCCCAAAATGGAATAGCGGCATTTCTCTTAATTGGAAACTCACACACGCAATTAGAGGGGTTTGTCTCTTTTTTAATGACCGAGTAGAAGAGGTAACATGCCAGTAGTGCAAGCCCTTTCGTTGCTGTAGTTACGTTTTGTTTTATGGCTTTCTCATAACTTTTTAAGTTATTTTAAAAATACATATTTTTTGTACAAAAAGTGCACAAAATACTGTTTTTATTACTTTTAGAGATAGTTCAGATATTCAGTTGCAGGTTTTACCGGTATTTGATTTTATTACTCTCTTAAATAAAATCAATATAAAAATTAGTTTAAAGTCGTCGGACAATCCAAATATGGACAGATCAAAGTACCCAAATATGGAATAATCTATATTTGGGTCCCTGGATTATTTAAAAAGCTTCTGATAAAGCAAGAAAAGAATCAGAAGACAAGAATTAAGTCAAAAAGGGCTGTTTCGTCTCATAAATGAACCTTCGCTTACAGAGAGGCTTCTTTATCTCGCTCATCGTTGGCCTGTGGGGGATTTATCACTTTTTATAGATACTTCTACGGCTTTTGCTCTGAGCAATTGTCCAGTATAGTTCCTCCACTTACGGAGGTTTCCAATAGAGAAACTCGTGGTGCCGCACGTATGCATCGCTATACGGTCCAACTAGACAGGCCCCGAACTGCCCACTTTGTTCGTTCTTTTATCCCTAGTGTATCTAGATGGTGGAATCTGCTACCCGCAAAGGTATTGCCTTCCCCCTCGTATTTAAGTCCCGTGTCCACCTCGCTTAAGACACCCACAGCGTTGGTGTGGGCTCGGGGCACAATAATTTCGCTAGATCCAGAGTCTGACGCCTGAATCTGTGATTTTTTAAAATTATTTTTATTGCTTTATATGTTATACTAAAGTTTCCAAAGAGTTTCTTGTTAAATAAGTTAAACTTTTAATGGTGTTTATAGTATTCCATATTTGGGTTCCTTGATCATTTTTTAGTTTTTTTTAAAAGTCTTCATTAAAATTGATCAAAGTAACTTTAAATTCTTACAAAATAAAGGATAAATATATGATTGTTAATAATCACTAATAAAACTATTTTAATTATAATATTTATGCAAATTATATTTACAAAACAAAATGGTATTTCATATATGGTCACTTTCCTCTTCCTTTAGATCATGAAAGATTATATGGAATAAAGGCATAAAATAAATAAAAAACAGGAATTTAAATGACATTTATAAAATAATATTAGGTACCTAATTTGTGTTTTATCAAGAATTTTGTGCAAAGAGAAGGGCAAATATAGGAAAAATGAGATTAGTTCAATTTTCAACTTTGATGATGGTTATCTCAAAAAAACTTTTTCGACAAAAATTCTTTCAGATTCGGGACAATTACTAAAATGGCATCTACAATCTACACTACAAGATTCAAACACACATTAACTTGGAGCATTAAGCAAACTTGCTGGAATTATCCGGAAATAATAAAAAATGGCTTTTATACTATCACAAAAAATGTCTTAGTTATTTTTACCATCAATGACTTAAAAATTCCACTACTTAGATGCACTTTTACAGGTTCGTGTCAATACGTGGTTTAACCTATGAATTAAACCAAAGTTTATTAATATTGATCTTTAATATAAAGAGATGTACCACGTGGCCTGCTTAAAGATGAAATTATTTAACAGAACTGTAGTTACATTTTTTTAGTAAAAAGGTTTTAATTTTTTTATTTATCTACGAATGAAATAATACACTGTGTATAATTTTGATGTTTAACGGCCCACAGACCATGCAACTTGTTATACGACAGGTTGTACAACTCAAGTAGATTCGACAGTCGGAACGTTAATCGCCTAATCTGTAGCGTTGCCATTCAAAAAGTTGCACAACAGATTGGATGTGTTTGTGGGAAAAAGTCTTGGCACCTTTTTGCGCCGATTGTCTGTACTATTGTCTTTACAATGTGTCGTACAAGATGCATAGTCTGTAGGCGTTTTAGTTTTAAAGGGCATCAAAGGGGTAGATTTTAAAACTATAATTTGATGAACAGTTTAGCTATGGCCAATTCAGAAATAACTTACCCTTTTTTAATGTGACACACTACCTACATATTGCAATTAGTAATCTTTATATGTATATGACCAAAGTTTACACCTCGCCACACCAAATATTGATGAGTGACCCAGGGTGATAATCGTCAATTTGGGTTTACAGATTTAAAACAAATGTTTACGTTTAACTTAATTTGTGCATTTTAAGTAATATTGATAAATATTTCTGGTTTGTAGGATAAATATACACGTATTTGATTTTAAAGTTAATGTTTATCTTATTTTAAACAAAAACAAATTACTTTTCTTTATCATCACAAGTTAAAGAACAAATAAAAGAATTCCAAATTACAACCAGCTTCCAAACGCTTATTTGCAAGATCCTGCAGTATCTGCTGCTTTTGTCTATTACTGCCTCGAGTATTACAAAAGCTCAGCCAAGGTAATTTTGACGTCACTGTTTAACTACAGTTCGCAAATTATACCTATACTTCCACCATCGAGACATTTGCATGCAGGTATGTAGGCTTTGACTGACCGTGAACCTTATAAGGAATCTCTAAATCTTTTTATAAGCTTAGTTGTGTATTGTTATATACGTAATGTAAACTTTTTTAATGCGTTTTTGAATAATATGGTCTGAATCATGCATTATAGAATATATTTCATTCAGTATTGTTGAAAGCACGATTAAGGTCAAGCACATATTATGTTGTAATGTCTATATAATTTAAATCTCATCTAGCCACTATATGTACCTATACATATATTTTAATAATTTCCACTTAGGGACAACTAGGGGATGGCCATTTTCTTGAAAATGTAAGGATCTTGTCTTGATCTTGCCTAATTTTAAGACAAGAAGTAAATTTATAATTTTAGACAAGACAAAAAATATCAATATTTCTAAATAAAAAAGAAATAGTTTTTATTTTCTCCGTCTCTTAACTCGCGTAGATTAAATGGAAACAAGCTTTCTTTATATTTTACACATTGGGGTCATACATCATAGCTTTTCGGATGTCAAGGGCTTCCACAAAATGGAATGGGATGCTGGAACAGACTAGGGTCGAATACTGAAATCCTGATGTCCTGTATTCGAATACGAACCTTGAATACTATTATAATGACTGTAATACTTAAACAGAATTCAAATACTGAGTATTTATTTAAAAAAAGGTCCTCATCCTAACAAAAAATCGTCAAATAGGATTCAGAATACCGAGTATTTGATACTACCCGACTCTGTGCTGGAATTGGTACTTAAAAATGAAATGTATCTAAATAGACTTACACACAGTGAGGCATGCTTTCAGGCCTACAGGAAGGTAGGCTGGCAGTTCAGTATACACAGGGTTGCACTAATTTGCAAGTTCAGGTAGGCTCAAAGGCCTGATTGATTGTGTTTATGCTCATTAACATCATCATGACTTTCTTCAAGCATAAAAAGTGCTTTTGCTCCTTAAAATAACCAAAAATAGAGTCGTAAAAAATTGAAGCAATTGCCTTGGTCGGAAAAAAGCAATCTTTCAAGAGAATACTTTTTTAGCTGTTTAGGGTATTTCCAAAAATAAACATAAAGGTACGTATCCACCAATGCAACAACTAGGACCTTTAAAGTTTATGTTGCATGTTTCCAAAAAGTTTCATAATGTTCCAATAAGTTGGTCATTGTTGTACAACAAAATAAACATGTTTTTGTGTGTTTGGTGCTTTCATTTCAATTCAGTAAGATCAAAGAAAAAGTCAAAACAAGTTGAAACAAATTTAGTTGTTGCTGCGGTGGAGACATTCAGTTCTTATAGTTTCGCGAAGTGCACAACAATGTGTAAACGTAAACAACGATAAACAAAACTATAACTATTTCTGATTTCAGCTGCTTTAGTGGAGACAAAAAGATAAAACCTGTTGACATTTTTTCCGCAGTTTTGTAACAAAAAATCAACATTTTTTAGTAACAAAAAAATCCTCATTGTTGCTTTGGTGGATCTGTATCTTAAAGGTTAAACATAAAATTCCTTAAAGTTGCAAGAAACATATATTTTTAGGTATACTACGTCTTAAATCTAATTATGTATTTTTTTATGTATTTTAAAATTGTTAACACCAGTATGCTATACGGCCACAACTAGTGCTTACTTGGCGAATAATGACGATCATGCCATTCACCTGCAAAAACCTCTTATTTATCTTTTTATACGAAAAAAAAACCGCATTAGTTGAATTAGTTCTACATTTTGTTTACTGCTATAGGACATTTATTATGACTATAAACTAACTGCAACTCTAACGGAGTCACGTGTTTTCCAACACATTTATGGACTTGTAATCTTTATTAAAGTTTATTATTATCTATTATAAATTTTACATTCCAGAACAGAGGCAACAAGTTAAGTTTTACGTGAAACTTGGGCTAACTTAAAGCTCCTTATTACAGTATACGAGGGTGTTTTGTGATGTTTTCGGTCTTAACCTTAGACATAGATCCTTAGAGGACGGCAATATTTGCAAACTTTCTGGTTGTTATGGCAGATTTTCACTTAAAAGATTTTACTCGTGACGCATGGATTGTCTCATATCACCTGATTGCTAGAGTTTTTCAAGGACACTTGATGGTACCAACCTTGCTAGGTTGCTAAATCTTCCATAAAATATGCGTTTAAAGATGCAAACATTTTAATAGATGCTTTTCACATTCTTAAAAAATTGTTTTGTTATAAAAGTCTTCGTAAAATTACGAAAGAAATTATTTTCCTTTAGTTATCACAATAAGAAAAAGTACTGCTAAGTTTACCTAGTCATGTTAGCACTGCGTAAAAATAAATAGTGACTGGACCAGCAATGAAATAAACTTCATGATAATAACCCTTTAGGACCTATTTATGGGGTTCCTTTTGCCGATTCTACCACGAATAGTCATACCGCCATTTATGGAAGCGCCGCTTTAACCCAACCTGTTAATGCACAATGTTTTGCATTTTTAAACATTGTGCCAAAAATGGCAAGGGTTACAGTCATGAAACCATAAGGCTCAAAATTGACATGTTTGGTATATCGGATTGGGCGGGTGTCGTGACTGAAACCCCTTACCATTTATGGCACAATGTTTAAAAAATGCAAGCAAAAATAGTGGTAAACTTGTCCGACAAAAAGTGACGCGTATGCGCAGTCCGACTTCCGAAACATGTAAATTGACAGGATGGGTTGAGTGCCGCTTCCATATACAGAATCAACTAAATGAAGTCGTTCATAGGCAATGTGTCGAAAAGAGAAAGTTTACCGCGAATGTCAGCATGTAAACATTTCGGATTAAGTGACTAATAGTGCTTGTTTTGTAATTGCATGACTGGCCGATATACCTTTACATATAGCTGATCACACGATATGGCGGTATAAATATACTGTAGACTCGTCAAAAGGAATTAATTTCTCTAAATAGGATTTAAAAGGGTTATTACCATAAAATCAATTTCGTTACTGGCACAGGCGCTAAAATTGAAAAAAAAATTCAACAACTACAAAAGGGGAAAGAAATATAAAAGTTAATAATAAATGGATTAAAAAAACTTATTTTAGATTTAAAGCGTAAATAGCTTTGTGTTGAATGAGCATAACATCAAAAAAACAAACCCTCGTGGACAACATTTTGGTAATATTTAAATAAACATCATTATTATTAAAGTAACAAGTTAAAAAAATAAAAATTTAGGACAGCGTTAATAAATAGTAGGAAAAAAACAATAAGAGTCAAATGACTTTCACTAATATTTCCCCTAGTAGGGTACTTTTAGGGGGTGATCATGGAATAGTAAAATATAGGTGTAACGCTATAATTTGCATTGATTGAACTCTATTTCCTCTCACTTACGGCTTTTGATTTTTAAACTTGATAAAATTTAAAACGTTTTTAGGCAAACGGATCATAAAAAATGTAATAGTGGAACTTAGTAATTCTGCGTCCAATTAAATGGATAATCATGTGTTGATAAAAAATCAGTAGTATCATTAAGTATTGATGGATCAAAAACGAACATTACATCTTCTCTTATAAAAATTATAATAAATGCGGATTTAAAACCCTTTATCCATTTATTCAAGGTTCATTATACATGTTTTGATTCAAATAAACATTCGACCGTTACAGGGGAAGTAGGGGCGATCAAAGGGACAGATGCGAGGTTCGTTGGCGCGTGCACTCTTTGTATCGTCACCTGTGTCAGAAATTTTCTTTTATTTTAGTGTCACCAATTTAAAATAAACTTTTGATGATGTAAAAGTCAGATAAATAAAAAGTTATTAGTAGTATTTGATATTTTTTCAGCTTATACCAGGCGTTTCAAAAGAAAAAATGAATCGCCGTGTTGCCGTATGCCTATTTAGTTATTGGCCGAAACGTTCCGAACACCCCGTATACTAGTACATATATTGTTTTGTTAAATATGATTCATTAATTAACAAGGTAAAATATATTTACTGTTAAACTCCCGTTTATATGTTTTTAAACCGGTTATCTGTTATACTTAGCTACATATGCATATATGACTTACAAATTTGATGAGTAGATTCCTTGTTTTTAAAATATTTACCCATTAGGTCAGTTTAAGAATAATCTGATGAATCAGATAATATTATGTTAAAATATAAACGTACATGACCTGTTTGTGTCAGTCTTTTAGGCCAATCCATCAAAAAACACAAATATTTCCTGAATAGTTTTCACTTCTTAGCAAAACAAATGTAAAACCTCCGCCTGCAAGAATTCAGTGGGCGTATAATCTACCGGTTTATTACTCAATGGTATTAATTTACCCACTTTATTTCATAGTTTATAAATATTTCGCCAATTCCATTCACAATCTTGGCAAAATATTTGCGCCTATTTTATGTACGACTTAATATTTGATAATTAATTCATACCATCGCGTAGTATCCTCTTAAATTTATACTAGGCAATAAAAGATAATACAGATAGAAAACCTTAAAAATGCAAATTATAAATTTGGTGACATACAAACATAAAAAGGAGAATATTTAAAACGAAATTTTAATTTTCTATTAAATTATTTAAAATATTGAATGGATTTATTTTTTATCGTTCAGCTTTCTTATGGCTTAGCAAATCCAATGGAAATAATGAAACTTTGCGTTTCACATCAGCTTTTGATGAATTCTCTCTGATACTCCCGCTATTGCTAGTTTATCTGCTTTCTCATTGGCTTGTAGTGTTTAGGTACCTAGAAAATTTCTGTTATTTTGTTCCTGGCTAAAAGGTCTTTCAGAATGTTAAGCCAGTCCAACGGGATTTTGGATATAATACGATGGGAATCTAAGACTTTTAGAGTAGCCCTATTGTCGAAGAATGCGTATGTAATGGTTGTGATATCTCATTTTTACATTCTCTCCAACACAAGTTAGGATAACATAGATTTCTGTCTGATGTTGTGACTTGCTTCAACAGTGGAAAACTATACGCTCTGGGCCTAGCCTAGGGATTAGCTTCATTCATACATCCATACTCCACTCTCTGTACCAACGGTTTATCAATCCAATGGCAATGTTTATTTTGTCCATAACGTATGTCCTAAAAGTTTTGGCACACAATATTTATCGGTTTTTTTTTTAATGAAGAAATTTATTTAAACACTAACTAGTTATCATAAATTACAACTCAATACTTAACTAAACTATACTATCGAATTATGTGGAGTGGCCCATTCTGCTCTACCAGACGCAAATTTCTTCGAATGTCTCTCATGAGATCCTGGACGGAATTCAGTTCAATTTCTCTTAATTGCTCGTAAATTCGCCGTCTTAATTGTTCCTCATCTTGTGCTTCCCAGCCTCCATGATAAACCTTTCTAGACAGTACAGCCCAAAAATCCTCTATTGGGCGAGCCTGCGGCAAGTTTGGAGGATTATCGTTTTTGGGAAGAAAAGGTATGTGGTGTTGTCGAAGCCAGTTTTGGGTATCTCTTGAGTAATGGCATGATGCTAGGTCTGGCCAAAACATGATATCGTCATTAGCATGATGTTCGCGGACAAACTGAAGCAATTTGGAAAGGCAGTTATCAATATAGCTCTGACTATGCAAAGCTTCACCCCTCACTCTTCCCACAAAAGGTCGGGATACACCCCTGTTAGAAATTGCGCACCAGACAAGGATTTTATCTGCAAATTTCGCTTTATGTTTGTATCTAACATTGTCAGGGCATTCCTCTACGTTGTCCGTATAAAATTCATCGCTTCCCTTCATTTCAGAATTACTTAAAGTGAAATACTTTTCGTCATCTAAAATAATGATTTTTTCATTGGCAAAATGTACCAGCCTCAGTTGACGACAACATCTTGGTATACGAAGAAGCTGCGCTTGAGAGTATTTATCGTACTCTTAGAAGATCTGTATTGCCTAGCCAGTCTCCTCGTTGACATTCCAATCTGGTTTTTTGCTCTTTTCACCAATCTCTCTGACCTCTGTGCGGTAAATGCACGTGGTCTTCCACTTTTTGGGAGATTCAGACATGGTATTCCCTGCTCGCACTCCGCTATTGTTCTATAAATGGTTCTGCGTGAAATGTTTTCATTCTGGAATATTCGACAGATTTCAGCTTTGGGTATCCGACCAACTAACTTGTAGATACTTTTTCTTATTTCTAATTTATACGACATCTTAAAGCGAAAACTTCAAAATAAATAAATCCCAACTGACAGTAAATAAAGTAAATAAACTTTTGTTTTCAAAGGCAACTTGATATTATTTTGTTTTTTTTTTTAAATTAAAGACAATGAGTTTTGTGCCAAAACTTTTAGGACATACGTTATGCCAGAATAACAGCTGTTATATAAATCTCCAAGATTATAGAGCGGTCATGAGACCCTGATGTCACATCAAAAAGTTCTTCCTTCGCTTTCTCATATATCTAGTTGATAAGTCGAATTTGGTTTAAAATGGACAATGAATTAGTCGAGATGCAACAGTACTTACTAATCAACCCATTTTCTAGAAGAAGACAAGCCTTTTAAATTTAGTTCCAGTTTTGTTTGTCTTTTAATTATTAAGGTTTTTCCTTTATTCATAACGGTATTCATTTTTTATCTTTTTGACTCCTTAATTCTTTTTAAAACATCAGTTAATACTTTTGTACATTTTTTCCCATTTCCAACCATTGGCGAATAAATATTTTTACCTCCGAAGCAAAAACCCAACACTTTGCTAAACAATGTGTTGCCAACTCTAACTCTGATCCACCTGTTTGAGCCTATAATAATTTCGTCTCTTTTCCATGACCAGAAACCATATTTAGAGCCAAACAGATCTGGCACATTCTTTCTTTTCTATCTTCCAGAAATTTTCTGATCTAGATGGCAAACAAGTGATTGGTTTTCAAATAAGGTCCAAAGTTTTCATTTGTTTTTTCTTTTCAAACTTATAACACTTGCCTTTTTTCAGAGAGCTGGAAGGCCTTACGTGTGCATGTGGGCAATCGATCCCAGTGCAAAAACTGACATATTATTCTCCATATTCAGATGGTGTCGGCTTTTACGTTCCATTCGACATACATTTTTGTAATAAATATGCCCAGTGATATTTAAACGATGTTAATAAAGAATTGGTTTCCGCAACTAAAATTACCTTAAATATCAATTCGACGTATTTCATTATCATATAACGTTTGTTTTTAGGTACCCAAGATTAACTGAAATACAATATTCCCCCAATTTAAATCTTGGGGCGTATTTCATTAAATCGGATAAATAATATCAGTTTCAACATTTAACAAAAACGTATTAGTAATACGAATAGTTACGCGATTTATTAGAGACAGAAAGACGCAGTTTGTTGCAGATTTACCTTCTGGAGACAAATGACAAATTCGTTTCCGTGGGCGATATATTTAGAGACTACAGTAAAAAGCACAGGATCCGATAATTTGATTGGTTTTAAGCGCCACCGACGGTCATGCAAAACTGTCACATTGGACGGGGGTCATGGTCATATTTAGTTCTGGTTGGTTATATCTTATTTTTCCTTAATAAAGCGAGCACATCTTGTGATTAAGCACAAGCGCGGATTGTTTAATAGGTATATTATGGGATAATTATTGTTTACTTGCTATTCTAACTCAAATTTCTGTGTCTTTTATTGTTTTGATTAATAAATGTTTTAGTTTTGTTGTTAAATTAAGTTTTTAATATACATACTCTTTAAAAAATAAATGAATATTGATTCAATCCATGGCAGGATTTTTAAAATTCTGTTTTATTTTAGCTGTTTAGAACAAAGCAAAATATTAAGTGTTATATAGTGTTGTAATTGCAACAATATATGCAATTTTGGATAATATCTCAAAACTTAAATCATTTATATTTATTTTAAGTACACCACTGAATTCTAGGTAAAAAGTTAGAAAACTTTTGTATTTAAAGTTTTTGTCTAGATTAGATTAGATTAGATTAGGAGGTGGATTGCATATCCTCTAACACTGCAACCTGCTCAGGTTTATTGTGTGTCCTCCGTCCATAGGTTAGAGCACGCTATCCAAGCCGGTCTGTTTAATCAGACTCCACAAGCTTGAAACTGGCCTCTTGGTTTTTGTCTATCTTCATTAATGTTTGAGTAATAGACACCTATGAAGAGACAATCAAAATCGACGAATGTTGAGAATCACCCTGTATCTTCTAAACCTAAACTAATCAAGTTAGCGTGTATCTTATTGCGCCATTAAACTAAACACTAAAAAGAAAAAGGGATATGTAATTTTTTTGTATCTTTTTTGGTTAGCTTATACCCTATACCTAAACCCAACCAAAAAAAAAAAAAATACGCTGTACCGGGTTTTCAAATATATTTTGTCACCCAATTACAACGATAACAAAAACGATAGAAAAAACTTCTTGTATAAAAGTTTCATAGATTTTCATCTAATATTTTGAGCTTAACAAAAGAAACAAACACCAAAAAGTTAAAAAAATAGGAATTTAAATCTGGGGAATGAATAGTAGATATAATTTCCATTATAACAGGCTTGGTGCTTACAGTTTAGACCTACTTCAGATTTAAATTGCCATATTTCCAAAACTATTAAATATCAACGGTATTTTTTTAATTCTCTTTAAATTACCTTTTTAATGGTAACATAATATACAGGGTGTTCCATTTAAAAAACGATATCAATCATCAACGGTACTTTTTTAAAGCTCTTTAAAATAGCTTTTTAATTGTGACAATAATATACAGGGTGTTAAATTTAAAAAACGATAATAGATGAAACACTATGAAACTCTGTTGTGAGTTTACCTTTTCATTTTGGTTACCGTTCTGATGTTTTTTTATTTATTTTGTTAAGTTTAAAATAAATAGCGAAAAACTAATAATCTTTATACAAGAAGTGTTTCTATCTTATTTAACTATCTTTGTAAGTGTGTCTCAAAATAGAATTAATTCATTTTATTTAATTTCAAAACAACTTTTCTACCCGAAATAAGCAAGAGTCGCCACTGGTAGAATTATAGTTTTTAAAACATACATCTATAATTTTCTATTAAATTCAAATAGGTTCAGCGATTACATTTTCTTGATTCCAACAATTTTGCAGTAATCTCTGTATAGCCTCAGGACACCATAACAGGTCGAATATAAAACAACCCAGTTAAATAAATGCTCGATGCCTACGTTTCATGGCGTTTGTGGGAATTAATAATGAATCACTTGTGGGTTATCTTGCGACCTTCGGATTTATACCATTTAAACGCAGATACATAATACAGCAAAATCTAAATTATACAGGGTGTGCCAAACCGTCAGCTGAAAACCAACAATTTGAGGACCCACACAAACTCTATGAAGATGTGCCCTCGATTAAATTTGCTGAAACTTGGCATAGGCTAAAACTTAGGCATAGCGGTAGCTCTTAGCATAATCAACCCCAGACCCCCACGCTCCCCGAAATATCAAAATACGCCCTAAAGTAAGTTACGATGTTTAAGGGATATAATCACCTGAATTTTCGCACAGAGGTAGCATGATGATCAAAAGATTTAATGGGCGCAACCCCAAAAATAAACCCCCGACCTCCCACGCCCTCAAAATATTAAAATAAAGTCGTAAAGTCAGTTACGATATTTAAGGAGTATATTCATTTAAATTTTCGCACAGAGGTGTCTCTCAGCATGACGATCAAGAGATTCAATGAGCGCGCACCACCTCAAAATCAGTCCCCGACCCCCGCCCCGAAATCTAAAATAAGCCCTAAAATATGTTACTGTGTTTAAGGGATAAAGTTCTCGCCAGTAGTGAAGATGCCACGGCGTCATCACTTCTGTCTCACTTTCAAATATTCCCTGACATGAATAGGACATCCATGATTTAAGCACATAGAAACAAGTGACTTAGGTTTAGTTAAGCTAATAGGAGACTGAACAATATTATGGATTCACTGGGTATTTAATTTAAATAAAAGGTTTGTAAAGTAATACCATTTTTAACCAAACATAAATGTTCATATTTCCGGTATAAATTATTTTCGGATGTTTTGAAGGTTATTTGTTTACAAGAGACGACTATTCGTTTTTAGTTTGACTATTTGGTACAGGTACAAGAGTATTATATAATTATATAAATTTTCACACGTTTTTCTAAAATGCTTACTGATGATCTTAGAGATGTTATCTTCATTTTATGTTCCTAAATGTCCTTGATAAACTCTTTTACACCTTGGATTGTTTTTCATTCATATTACACAGAACTCGGTAAAATTTAACTTTACGAACATTTTTGGATTCTTTACGATATTTTGGAGCTAAATATTTGTTCTACAAAAAAGACTATAACATCAAAGCTTTCAGTCGGAACTAACCTGTATTTTCTTAATTTTGTAGTAATTGTTAAAACCCATATACTCACTCTTTGACGGAAAAATCACAGATTTTGTAACTAAAAAACATCAGTTTTTTGTGAATTTATTTTTTTATTTATAAACAAGAAAAAAGTTTAGACCTAAAGACAAGTAAAACAAATGTTTGTGTTTTTTTATTACTTTAGGGTAGATGCAATTTTGATTTTGGTTTCGAGCAGTTTCGACTATACCGGATCAGCTAAATAACATAACACATAGGCAATGTGAGGAAAACAGACAGTCCAACTTGAATTCCGGCATATAAACATCCGTATTGGATGATTGCTACTACAGCCTTTATTGTTGCTTTACTAGCTGATATACCTTTAGCCCGTACTTTTACAGTATAGTAAGGGGCCCGTGAGTGGCAGACCTTTATCGTTATTTTGTAAAAGCTAAAAGTTTGTCAGTTGATGCTTCCAACATAGGTAGAACCTAGGGTAGACTATAAGGTTTGACTTATAGTGGCTTTCGCAGGTACCAGAGGTTAATGAATTGAAACTTAACTTTCGTTATTTTGTAAAAGCTGAATTTTAGATCTGTTACATGAGTACCTATTAGAAGATATTTCCTTATGGTAGGTTTACATCTGACATTTATTGCATGATATTTATGTCAGACAGAAATTCTGGCTAATGCAAACAATAAAAAATTTCTATCGGACATACATTTTTGACCGACCAATAAATGTCAGATGTAAACCTACCATTAGTCGTTAGACAGTTTTGACAGTTCCAACCCAGTGGCAGACTAACGTTTTGTGGTGGCCTATAATGATCCGAGGGAGTTTCTGTTATTCAACAAGATATGACAAAGTCTTATATGTATAAGGGTTTTTAAATAAGCATGTCTTAAAAATATTTCAACGTATAGGTACAGAGTGTCCCAAGAAAAACTTATTGCTGTGAAATTAGTTTTTATGGGTATTTTAAAAAGCAGTATAACAAGAAAAGTCAATAATGACATTTAATAGGTAAAAAACTGTGTTATAAAGAGGAAACGTCATAACCATGGGCCGGATTATATGCAACACAAAAAGCTAGAAATATGCATGCAAATATGCATGAAAATTGAAATATTCATGAAAAGTGACAGAATATGCAATATTAAATGATAGGATGGAGGAAAAATCTTGTTATTTAAATTGATTTCAGTGCTAAATTTGCAGATTTTTAACAGGAGGAAGTTCCTTAAGCGACCAAAAATAAAATTCCTACCCCAAAGAGTTGAAAAAAGTCCTTAGGTAAAAAGCAATTGGTTACTCATTATTTTCTAAACGATTATACATATATATTTTTTTGTTCCGGGGATATCTTCCCAATCTACGCCCTGCGCCTAAAACATATCGATAATATGAATCATAACAATATTTTGCTAAAAATATGCTATTACTCACAAAAATGGCCTAAATATGTAAAATGCAAATGCATATATTCCGGTCTCTAGTCATAACATAGAAGACGATTATTGGTTTTTATTTTTCAAAAACGGAATTAAAGGTCTTTAAAACTGAAAGAATGCTTTGAGCGTAAAAATACATTTTAAAAAATATTCCAAATGTTCGCCTAGCTGTCGCCTTCCCATTTAGAGTTGTTATTTATATGTAAAAAATGCAGATCTTGAAATATAATATCGTTCCAAATTTCATCACATTATATCAAACGGTTTGGATTTTAAAAGAAGAAGACGGATTTTAGGTCTTCACTTTATACAGGATGTTTCCTAATTGCCGTAAAAAACTTAGGGACGTATCCCTGATCTATTTTTATGAAAAAAGTTTATATAAACATGGGTCCTCATTTTCGTTTTTAATATACAGGGTGTTAAACCTAAAAATTTCTAAAACACTTTTTTTAGTAAAATTTGTTAGACTAGATATAAACGTTGTTTAATTAAGCATTTGTTGTTGTTATTACATAATTGCTAATAGGATGTTAAATTATTAATTTTTAAAAGAAAAAATGCCTCAATATTTTTTATATGGTCCAGGATTAAGCTAAATTTGTAGATTGACGTTTCTGTTTCCGTTTGCCATTTGACGTTTAGGTTTTTGATATGGTATATGGAAACGGCAAACAGAAAATATAAATTGACAACTGGAAAGTTGTTGTTTCATCTTCTAACTGAAAACGTCAAATGGCAAACGGAAAGAGAAACGTCAATCTATAAATACAGCTTTATGCAGTTTGGCGTTTTTTTTCTGGAAAACCAAGCAAGCTACTTAAAAATATGAAGACACAAAATGGGTTGTATTTTTAGATGATTCATCCGGAAAAAATATAAAAGTTGCAAAAAGTCAGTGGCGTACAATTTTTTGTCAATTATATTAGCTAAGATGCGTCCCACGCTGCCACTGGCTTTACAAATTCAAATTAGTTTAAAACTAACTTTACTCCCTATTTTAGCAAATACCACAGCCAAATTTTATTCAAATCGAACAAGGCATATTTAAGATATTATTAAAAACCCGTTTTTCTTTTGCAAGTTTAATACCCTGTATCTTAGAAACAAAGCATTTCCGGACCTATGTTTATATAATCTCTTTTCCATAAAATGGCTGAGGAATATGCCCTTGGATTTTCTTACCGCAATTAGGAAACACTGTTACGTATCATACCAAATTTCATTACAATATATCAACCAGTTAAGATTTTAGAAGGTGAAGATGGATTTTAGGTCTTCACTTTATATATTTTAGTCGAGTTTCAGTCAGAGTTAAAGGAATAATGTTTCAGTGCCTGAATACCCAATTCGGTGTCTGAATACGTGACTTTACATCTCAAAGCAAGTATAAAAAGTGGTAATTTGTTTTTTTTTTTATAGACACAAACCTCGACACAAACTTGTTAAAATAAATTTATTAGTAAAATAATAAGAATCACTGACAAATAGTTATAAATAAACCCAATGCGTTGTTACAGCCCATAAAAAAATAATACAATAATGTTTCATTTTAAAGATACTATCATAATATTTACAAGTTTATTTTGTCTAAGGATTAAATACAATAGATAATTTTAGTTTTTTTTACGCATTGATGGTTTTTAGTTTTTTAGTTTTAAAGTTTATTTCTAAGTTTTAAGTTGCAATTACCTATGTTTTTTTAAATATTATTTTATTTTAGCCAACTATACTTTGGGCACTTTAAGAAGTTGAATCCAAAAGTAATTTCAACATCGAATAACTTTCAAAGGAGTGAATTTATTGAAAAAGATACCTTTTTTGTATCGCATCCAATTTCCCCTTAAAATATGTATTGGATTTATTAAATATTGAGATTCCAATCCAAATTCAAAAAACAAAATTGAAAAAATAGTTTAATGATCAAAGTCTGATATCATGGAACCTGCTTATTTGACGACAAATAACGAAGAGAGCATTTTTGTGGGAAAAAATCAAATCAACAATTTGCGAGTTTTGCATAAAAAAGATTGTGGTTAAAAAAACCGTTAGTCGCAAAGATAGACCTTTTAATATTAATACGAGTACTAATATTAAGGACTCAAACCTTCAAGACATTTTTTTCTGTCACCTTGAATATTACTTTCGATATTCAAAAAATATCGATTTTTTGACCCAGTCTAATGTAGAAGATACAAACCTTATTTCTAGACAAACGAAATGCATTATTAACAAGATTTACCAAACAAAGCTTGCAACACCCCCATAGGACATACCATAAAGAAGAATAGCATCATACATAATAAAAGCGAACGTCACTATTCTTAAAAAGTGAGTTACGAATAAGTAATACCATATCAGAGTTAAATAAATTGCTCATACAAAATTCAATACATGACTAAGTTCCACACGCCCGTTTTACATGCTAACAAAACCGATTCCTCAGTGTAAATTCAAATTAGGCACTGTTTGGGAATGAGCAAAAGGCTTACACAAAGGAATTGTTAAGTTGCATTATCTATTTAAAGTAGTTTTGTACTTTAACAAAGGCAATGTTACTTTTAAGTAATTTAGTGGAAGGTATACATACAGGGTTATTCACGGTACTATTAAGATCGATCTCGAAATCTAACAACGAGGCAAGGTTTTCACTTCAAGGTATTGACAAATGTACTAAGGGACCCATAGTATTCAAATACATCGAGTGACTCAAAAAGTGACCTCAAAAATGTATTTTTTTAGAAAACTTTTGTTTAATGAAATGCATTTAAAAAAATGTAATTAATGTTAACCGAAGAACATATATTAAAACCTTATCATATACTATAGTTGTAAATGTTTTCAAAAGTCTAGAAAACTTACACAAAATTAATGCCTAAAATGCTTTATTTTAGATTTTTGGATACCTTTCAGATCTAAACTAAATACCGACAGTATTTAAAAATAAAATTTGATTGAAAGTTATATATTTTGTAATAATGTTTTCCTCTCGGTTTTCCTTTAGATATTTATTGCGTCTTTTATCTCGTTTTACCTTATGTATTTTAAGTTTTTTTTTTTAAATCATTTGTATTTAATACAATTAATCGTATCTTATATTGTACCCTAACTACGGTACGAAATTTCAAAGAGTAAATTGAAGATATGCTTTATATTGGTTAGGCGGATTCATTTATTCAATTGCCAAGTCAATCTAGAAAGAATGGGACCGCGATTTTTAACGCCACCAGCCAGTTCATAGGGGTCAATAGGGCTGAACATGGTCAGCACGCTATACCCCGGGACCCGGACCAAAGCGGTCCCATTTTGACGAGTTACAGTTATTAAATGTAATAAAGTTATGGTTTTATTTACCTCTAACAAGATAAATGGTTAATAAATTATTATTAGGTGGAGTGACGTCTCTGTCACTAAGCCCCATGCAAAGACAATATTATGTGTATACAAGTAGGCTACTTACTGATTTTTTATAAAATACTTAAGTAGTTATTTTTGTACGCGGGTGAAAGTTGTTGCCCGAGCTCCGCGAGCAGAGGCGGCAAGCAAAGGGCGTGGTAACAGCTTCGCGGTCCGTGGGGCCTCGCGCCATATATTTTGCATGAATAAAAGTTTAATAATGAAGGGCCTCGCAGGAAAGGTGAGGACTCGGGTGAGGATTTTTTTCTCATTTGTCGATAAGGGGCCTTACGGATACGACTTCGCCTGATTTTCCCTATTGGCGAGCAGAGGGCCTCGCAAAATGTATCTTGCCCACATAAAATTTTGATCTTGCGCCGCCACTGTTCGCGAAGGCAACAATTAGTAGCTGTGGGCGTAAAAGTACTTTACGCCAGAGGTGCAAACAATATTTTTTGTACGACTTAAATTAATATACAAGCATTCTCTGTAGTTAGGAGAAAAATTGCCAGCTTTTAATGTTTCAAATTGTAATCAGTTTAGTATTAACATATGTTAAATTAAATAATTTGTTGTTTTATCAAAAATAAATGGGGCATTATTAAATTTTAATATTGTTTTATAAATATATAAATGCGGGCGTTTTTGATACTTTTTGCCCTAGGGCGTAAAGTGCTATTTTACACCCTCAAATGGGAGCGTAAAATTGTATTTTACGCCCGGTCGTACAAACATATTTTTTCCGATTAAGCGATTAAAAAATACAACTTTTTAATCCTTTTTAGTTTTCTTTGTACCAAGGTAACTTTTAAAAGAAAATCCGAATCCGCTTTAACTCAATCTACAAAATGTATCCATAGTTAACATAAAATAAAAACCCAAAATAAACAAAATAACAACCTTTTAATAAAATATACGACTGCCAGTAGAAATGGTAAATTATTTATTTTTGTTTGTCTAAGTATATTTTTTAGAATGACCCAAAGTGGCTTTTTTTAAATGAAGCGACGTATACAGAAATCCTAAAAGACCAAGTTGTGAGTTTTTTAGTTGAGTTTTTAGTTGACTAATCGAACAAAATATAAAAAAAGGGCAGTGATGTATTTGTTTTTCTTAATAATAATGGTTGTGGTAACTACTGAGACGCCACTGAACCCAATAAATTAGGTAGGTATAGTAAGAGCGTCTACTCAAAAATAGATTAAAAATAAATAATAGTTTAAAAAAACTAAAAAAACACGCTTTTATATGCAACCAAACTAAAAATTAGAAAATAATTTTTCATTACAAAGAGTTTGTCACTTCAGAGTAAAAAGCGTGGGATGCATTTTACTATTTTTTCATAACTTTTCCCTCATAGATATTTGCAAATAGAATAATTATAACATTTAATATATTAAGCACCCCACGCTTTTATTCTGAAGTGACAAACTCTTTGTAATGAAAAATTATTTTCTAATTTTTAGTTCGGTTGCATATAAAAGCGTGTTTTTTAGTTTTTTAAACTATTATTTATTTTTCATTTTTAGTTCGATATATCAATTAGTTTTTTAAAAATAAATGCTCCAGTTTATTCACTAAAAATTCCTTCGCCATTTTGTGAAGAGACACAGAGGATCTGTAAAGGAATTTATTTATCCTGGCGGTCCTAATCAGGATAACGGGATACTGTTTTTAAATTATTGCATTGTCATCGGTCCTTGATACGTGTGCAAAGTTTCAAAGAAATTGAATCGCTGGAAGTTGGTAAAAATTAGGCTCAAAGATTCCGTTACATAGATAGATAGATAAATGGATAGATAGATAGTTACAACCCAAGCTAATAAAAGCGTGTTAATAAAATTGAGAAATCTGTCAAAGATGTTTTTTTAAATGGAAATCTCCAAATTTTATAATTTGAATTTATTAAGCATTAAAAATAAAGCCGTAAAAAGTTAAATCTATTTGGGTTTTATTTAGGCATTAGAAATATTGTCAGTTTAATATTTTCTATGGAGATTTGGCTATAGAGGAATCTCTTTATCTAATTCAAATATTTTTTTATTATCAATTTTAAACAAGAGCATGCTTTAGGTATTAGGCCATAATATGAATAAAAAGAAGCAAAAGCTTATACTTATAAAAATTGAAGTAAATGTCTTGGATATAGAAAAATACATTTGCTTTAGAAGCAAATGCATTTACTTCAAATTTTATAAGTAAAAGCATTTGCTTCTTTTTATTCAGATTTTAGATGGCCCAATATCTATAGCCCATGATCTCAATGTCATAGTTTAAAGAATATACAGTATACTCAATGTTATTACCGCTACCCACATCTAGTTCTCAATTACATCCTCTTAAAAACAAAGGCTACCCTTTCGAATCACTTAGCGACGCAAAAAAATCGTGTATTATAGGTAAGTACCAGAAAAAATTCTAACTACAATTAACCAGATAAAATTAACAAACTGGTTCTTAAATTAAAATTAATGACATTTTGGCCAAGAAATATTTTAAACAACTATAAGATTATTTAATTAAAGATATAAATAAGTTGGGAGGTAAGGCTATTAGACTATTAATAATTTAAAAAAATAAAGAGGGTGTTCCATAAAAAACATCAAGTTAGCATCGGGTCTTATGCGCAAAAATGAGAGTAGAAATAAAAAAATTAAATTAAAGGAGTGGGACCTCTAAATATTAATATTAAGGGATCAATTTTTTCGATATTTTCTTTTTGTCGCCCTAAACAATATTTTCGATATAATTAAAAAAAACAAAAGTCGATTTTTGACTCAGTCTAATGTACATTTTCAGAAATATCCCCGTGTCAACAAACTCCTCTTAAGACACCCACGGTACGTTAGTATTTAGGCTTTTAGTCTTCGTGGTTTGTCCAAAGATTTAAAAAAATATTTGGGGTTCCATAGAAACCAAACAATACCAAGTTTCTGATTGGTTTAAAACTGAATGTTATACTTAGATACATATGACACATAGTAAATGACATAAAAAAATTAGTCAAAAATGTATCCTACTGGTTAAAAAGTCAGTAACCGTGGTTGCCGTCCTTGCTGATTAAATTGACGAACGAAGGTAATTTGTTTATTTGTTTTTGCTTACTGTCACTATAATTTACAAACTAATATGTATATTTATGGTTCATAATATTTGCAAGGATTTTACCTATAGATTTTTGTTTAAAAAAATGTACTATTCCTTTAGTTATTAGGTCCTAGATTGTAGATGATTAAAAATTAACCGCAAAAGTATCCAGAGGCGAATTTATCTTTTTAGTTTTTTTTGCAACCCAATATAATCAGCATCCTATACAATTAAAACTAATTTTACAGGTATATTACCAACAAATAATACCTATGTATCCTCAGCCGTGAAGTTAATTATGTAAACAAAATTTGACAGTTTCAGGTAAAAATAACCTAACCTATTTGACAATACAAACAAAACTTACCTTTCCAGTAGCTTTTTGTAGCGCAACGTCGCCTCTCGGATTAAGTCTTTAACCAAAATATCTCCATCCCCACAAGGCACTACCACTCGGACATTTCCAAAACACACAGTTACCTTCATTTTAAAATTTTAAAAAACGAACACTACGCTAGGTATCTCAGTGTTGACGCCATGCCGTAGGTAAAACAGAAAAATCAACCACCTGCGATCGGTGTATCACGAGTTTAGTTCCGTCTTTCTCATTTTAAATTATAATTTTCGATTGGTTTGTCACTTTAATTCATTCCCTTTGAGAATTCAGTATAAACATTTTAAAATCAAAACAATACGGTAGAAGTTTAACAATGCTTTCACTCTCTTGGCATTTTACAAACTAAAAAAATTTCAAACGAGTTTTTTCCCCTCTTTTGCTACCTGAATGCGCGCCCAATCATTTTTGGCGATTTGAGTCTGCCGATTCAAATGTCAAACACGATTGGAATGCCGGCCCTCTGGTGGACAGGTAACGAACGTTTATAGGAATTTGAAACTTTAAATCCATACAGTGTTGCCGCCTAGTTCCAATTTATTAATGAAAATTTGAAACACATGATATTTCTGTACCACCCAAAGTCCGTATACATACTGTATAAGAATAATTAAAAGTATATCGGCCAGTAGTGCAATAACAATACAAGCACTATTAGTCACCCTTGCTTACATGCCGGTATTTACTTTAGACTATCTCTTTTCCTTACATTGCTTATGTGTATAATCATTTAGCTGATCCTGTATAAAGTGGGAATGACTTTTCGCCATATTGGTGGTGGATATATTTTTTAAATACTAATTTTAATTACACTTTTAATTTCTGAATCTAATTCTTACTATATTTTATGTACCATGTCCTACTACCGTACCGAGGGTGGGTCGGGCCACTCTCGGGTCCCCAGTCAGAGGGAGCCCCCAAACGGTGGTTTTAATATAAAATAAGGTACGTATTCGGGTTTGTAAGCGTTGTTTTGAGGTGTTTTTGCTTGTTTGGGTACCAAAATACAAAAAGGAGGGGTCCCATTTTGGCAAAGCATATCATGTTAAATTTGATAAGGGGGCCCCCATTTCAATTTTTTTGTTGTCGAGAATTTAAAAAATAAGAAAACATTGACTGAAAAGGGGCCCCAACTTTGCTTCCCCGGACACGATAGCTCTAGGTACGCCACTGCCATGTCCTATACCCGACTCTCGATTTCTTTAAAAATTTTATCAAATTTAGGCGATCCACCAACTATAACCGAAATAAAACGGTATTTGGTGTTTACGTTTAATATGCAGGGTGTCCGAAAAAGGCCAAAATGATAGGGTTAACAGAGTGAGCCAAAATAATGGTAGTACTTCATATAAAAAAACTCTATCGCCCTTCCTTAGAGATTTATTGACCTTCAAAGTAAGAATTAAAAAAATTATTTTATTTATAACTTTTGAACGGTTGCCACAATAATAATAATATTTGGGCATTTAAATTACCTCTTACCAATGCTTTTTTCATAGGCAAATAATTGCGCATTAAGTCATAATTATACAGGATGAGACAAGTTTTTTTTGTTTATTGTATGCATTTTTGCAGACGTGAAAAAATTGACATTTTGTATTCACCGTTTAACTCCTTCATCATTTTTGTATAAAAAAGGCCTACCTTATTTAAATCGATATTTTGGACCGTGGAATTTTTTATTACATCCAAAATGAGGGTATGTCTAGATTTAAAATGCGATTTTATGAAAAACGGTCCAAGATATCGATGTAAATAAAGTATACCTTTTTTGTACAAAAATAATGAAGGAATTAAACGGTCAAACTAAAATGTAATATTTTTCACCTCTGTAAAAAATGCATACAATAAACGAAAAAAAATCGTCTTACTCTGTATAATTATGACTTACTGCGCATCATTTGCCTATGAAAAAAGCATTGGTAAGAATTAATTTTAAATGCCCAAATATCATTATTATTGTGGCAACCATTTAAAAGATATAAATAAAATACATTTTTTTATTCTAACTTTGAAGTTCAATAACTCCATAATGAAGCACGATAGATCTTTTTTTATATGAAGTGTTAACATTATTTTGGCTCACTCTATCAACCCTATTATTTTTAACCGCACCTTTTCGGACACCCTGTATATAACGTCATAGTTGTCACTAATTATTTTGGAAGATCAGTTTTATGTTTGTGAAGACAAGTTGGAAAAAAATAAATTTAAAATCCAGTGCTTTATTTTTGGAAAAACGCTCAAACATGTCAATTTTTAATTTTAGCTGCGGTTTTTTCGTGGTTATTGTTATTCCTCTAATAAAAAAAAACTGTTTTTTAAGCTAGGCTAGCCAGTTTAGGACGCCTTATTTTGCAGATTAAGAATAAAAAACTGGTCTGACCTGTTTTTTGATTGCACTGAAATTACCGGCTTTTCCCTAATTAAGATTTTCGAAAATATCGCAATTTTAAAAAGTACGGCAACATTGCAAAACACCGAAGGCGGCTCTGTTCACAAAGAAAACCTATTTATTTCAAACGAACTAACGTTTCTTTCTCTTTTCTTGTCTAACATAATCCCAGGCTAAATCTACATGTGTAGAAAGGAAGTAAGATTATATTGAAGTCAATCTGTCAATACTACCTTATTTTTCTTTATTAGGTATTATTTGTTTTATTTTATGAACATACCTGTTGATTTAACCTTACTTTTTTACTTTTATTTTTGTTTATTTTTTTATCTGACTGCATCAAACATGTAAAACTTTCGAAAAATGGTCCATTTTTACTCTAGAATTAGTTTTATAACAGGAATTTTACTTGGAGTGCTTCTAGCAGTATTATTTAAATCTTCTGTGATAGAAAAAAGTAATATACGTGTAAAAAATGTAAATCGTGCAAAGCCTGATTTATACAGTAAGTGGATAAAAAACAGGGCATAAATAGAAAATCAGTATCATGGGATCAACTGCGATACTCGAACCAAACTTTTTATAAAGAATCTGAATACTTGTTTAACAAAGTAAAAGTTTTATGTGTAATTCTTGTAAAGACACCAAAAAATCTTGTCGCAGCTAATGACACCTGGGCAAAGGGTTGTAACAGTATTCACCCCATATTTTTAGAATCCCGAAGTAAAATTATGCCTGTAAAACAATCTAAGGAAAAATCCTCATGGATTCTTTTATGTAAATCCCTCAATGACATCAATATTAATAAGTTTCACTGGGTGCTTATTGTAAAAGATACCACATTTGCTATTGTAGAAAATCTTAGGTATTATGTTGCTGGGTTAAATGCCAAGAAAAACCATTATTTAGGACATGCAGTGAAATTTTGGGGTACAGTTTACAACAGTGCCGATGCAGGTTATGCGCTAAGTAAAGGGACTATTAGAACTTTCCAAGAGAAAATTGGAAAAGATAAATGTGTGGAAAATAACTACTGGAATAGAGAAGATTTTTACTTAGGTATATTTATTTAGAAAATAATTTAATTAACATAGCTAGTTAGATGTTTAGCTCTTTTACTGATTTAAAAATATCCTATTAAAGAAGAAGGCACAGTAATTTGGATCTGAGTATTGTAAGTTTTAAGTTTTAGTTTTTACAACATTAGCTGCAGTGTCGTTGCTGGGTCCTCTGTCACTCTGTGCATAAAGAAAAATTGCCGCCCCTAGAATAAAATGTGAATTAAGGTATACACATTTTTGAAGAGCAAAAAAAATAGGTCCCCACTTTCCCAATACATTACTAAGTCCTTTATGAAAGTATTTAACATAACATTCGGATAGATATAATTTAGGTACTTGTCCGAATCAGGGAATTGTCCGGATTACCGAAGTAATGCCTATAATGAAGAACAGGTTGCCTTTTTAGCGTGGTTTATTCCAACATTTAACCCTATGTTTAACAAATTGGCATATAACGTACATACATACATATGTATATGTAATAAAAAAATATAAAATTCTAGAAATAAATGTAGTGAAATCCTCATACATAATACATATTAGGTTTGTATGTCCATATACAGGATGTCTTGTATCTAAAAGGTGCGGAAAAAATGCTGACCCAGGTTACCATAGTTCAAAACTGGATAATTTCGGAGATACAGGGTGTTAAAAATGGGTTGTGGTTTTTATAAATAATTTTCTTAATAAAAGGTGTATTGTCATAATATTTGGTGAGAGGGTGTTTTAAGACGTAAGAAATAATTGATTCTGCTATCAAGTGAATTGGTAACTCTAAAGGACGCCATCTACGATCTTAAACAAAATGATAACAAAATAACTTTTTTAACCACTTTGTATGTATCAAGTAAATCAAAATTCTTATTCTTTAACATATTTTACATAAAACAGGTATGAGTGAATAAAGTTAATGATGCCTCTTTAATAGTAGCATATAGTAATGTACCTACGGATTACTCTATGATAGTAGCAGAGCAAATTCAAATTCAATTTATTTAAAAGCAGGTTATGCTGTATAACAATAGTAATCTTAAAGCTAAAAGTCTATATACCATAAAATTATAAAATTGAACACACATTAAAATTAAACGCAGCGTTGTATAACCTCCAAGACAACTCACATTGTTTTTTTGAATTCCCTCTGAGCTCCAATACTTGTAACTGACGTCGGTAGTTAATTGTAAAACATTTTACCCTTGTGGCGTATTGTATTTTGAGTTAAGAAAGACTGGCATAGGGGAGTTACAAGTGTATTTCTCTGACGTGTTTCATAGGAATGGACGTCTCGTCGCTTTGTTGCTGTATCAGCACTGCTGTGAATAAAGCAGATACTCTCCAAAATACACAGATCGTATGACGGTTAAAATATTTAGATTTTTAAAAATGGGTTTGCAGTGTGTTTGTTGGTCCTTAGTTTCGTATAAAATGCGCATAGCTCGTTTTTGTAAAAGGAAAACAATTTCTAAATAATTTGATCTGGAATAACCCCACTGCAATATGCCGTATCGTAAGTGACTTTCAAATAGAGCAAAGTAAAAATGACTTACACTTAGACTTTTTGATGTTTAATGATAATTTGTTGACTTCAAACCAATTTTGTATTATTTTTAGGTCGCGGTTTACACTCTGTTGTAGTTCTTCGTCGTTATCTGCTACCCAAGTTATTGTCGTGTCATCTGCGAAAAGTGTAAAGCATGCATCGACGGGTAACGATGGTAAGTCGTTTATATAAAGCAGAAATAACAACGGCCCCAGAGTCGACCCTTGAGGAATTCCAATATTTGTGACTTTTGTCTTTGACTTTATTTGGTTACCTTCATTATCAAAAATTTCCACCAACTGCAGCAATAGCTTGAAGTCTACATACTTAGGGGAAAATCTTTGGACTGGTTTTCATCTAACCTTTTAGACCATTATCAGGGTGTGTTGTTTAATAATTGTCAATCTGCGGGTCTATTCTCGAATCTCACTTCACAATGTCGAATGCGTGATCAACGAAATGTCGCTCAAAAAAACTGGTTTTTCATGCGAGAATCTATCAATGTCGAACGTGACACTAGTATTCGTGATTCGAGAATCGCCGAGCTGAACTTTTAAATATATTGTTAGGAGTTCTGCAGATTACCCATTGCAGGTGCGTTTACAATGTTTGCTGACGATACAACCATTCTGTGGAACACCCATGATGCATGTAAAATGAAACGGAGCATTAAAGCCGATTTATTTAAGATTAGGGAATGGTGTAATGCCAATTTTCTAACTCTTAATATATCTAAGACCAATATGATCAACTATGGGTGCAAACTTGACGATGTACATCTTGAGAACAATCTAATCAGTAATCCGACGGTAAATAAACTCTTGGGTCTACACTGATAGAAAATTGAAGTTTAAACAACACATATAAATATACCCAGTAAAAAGGTCTCTAGAGTTTGCTACGCGATTAGAGTCGTTTCTCAAGAGTTGAATAGTGGGGTGGCTCGAAATGTGTATTATGCTCTAGTTAAGTCACATCTTCGGTATGGTATATGTTTCTGGGGTGCATGCGCCGATTACCAGTTTAATGGTCCTTTTATGTTGCAGAAGAGAGAATTTAGATTTATGTGTAAAGTTGGGCGTAGGGAATCCTGCAAACCTCTTTTTGGCCAAAAATCTTAACTTTACCATGTATTTTTATTCTGGAAACAGTGTGTTTGGTCCAAAAGAAATATAGGGATGAAATTTCTGCAGAATCTGTTTATCCCACTCGTAATAGTCAAGTGGGCTTCTCTCCCCATACCCTCCTCAACATTGGTAAAACGATCTATCGTTTATAAATGGCAAAAATTGTTTAACCACCTTCCATCAAGTGTTCGCCAAATGACTTGTGCAAAAAGATTTAGGGGGAGGTGAAGGGACTGCTTATTGCTGGGGCCTACTATTGGCAAAATGAATTTTTAAATGATAGGTTTGTGTGAGGCTTTGCCTTTTTTTTATTCATTAATATTGAACATTTTATATTATTTTAGTTTAGTTTAATTTAACTTGGTCTATCTCTTTTCCATTTTCCTCTAAATTTATTATATGTTTTGTTTTGTTGTTTTAACGATTTATCAATGTATAAACTGGTGTGAAAAGGGAGAAGAATGGCTACTATTTTGACATGTTTATTATTTTCACTACCGCGACCTGACAATGTAATTTTTTTTAGGTTTAAATGTTTTAGTTTTAAGATGCTTTGTTCATAAGAATTGTATTATACATAGAACAATAAAGCTTTTTTGAAGTTGAAGTAGACGCGTTTCGTAGGAGCCATTTTTTACACGTGGTATAATGTCCGACAAAAAAATCGACGGGACATACGAAGTGCCGACGCGTATATAAGCTTTGTTTACTTTTTCGATTTAAGTGTTTATTTGTCGTGCCTTTTAGCAGAGTGTCCGGGCCGTAGAGATAAAAATCTAAAAGTGTCCGAACTGTACCGGGTGTTCGATTGACTGAAGTGTCCGGTTTACGGGGTGACCGATTTCTCGAAGTTGTACAATAATTTAATTTTTTTCCCTCATAAATATTTATGAAGAGCAAGAAAAAAAAGTCCCCCTAAAATTCCACTGTTTTCAACTTCAAAAACTTTATATCCTAAATGCCGCCCTTCATTTGGCAAATTGCCGAAAGTCCGCCCTCTAATTTTTGTCGCACCAGCTGCACCCCCGCCAGGAACAGCCCTGATTAGTATAAATTTGCTAATGTTTCTTATTTCATTTTTTAGGAAAGTATTTGGCAACACTCAATATAACACCAGTAAACACAGTTGATGATGAAGGATTTTCAACATTTCATCCCTACAGCTGGTATCACACATTTTTTCCAGGGGAAAACTACTATAAGATAAGTGTTTTCCTGTAAATTGTTGTAGCAAAACATCAATTTCCTTTCAGGTTGGTTACAGACTGTATGCAAAAACAGTAAATTTTAAATTTTAAACTTTTGATTGATATATTTGTATTTTTTCTTTACAATATCTAATTTATTTAGTAATATGATTTTGTATTATAGATTCATTACTTTTTAGAATTACATAAATAATAGGTGTATAATGAATATACCTTCTGAGATGTAGGGTTAAGCTACATCTATTTAAGAAATAAATTACTTAGTCCCAGGTTAAATGTTATATCACAATAACATTAAAAATATTGCAGCAAAATGTTTAATTTTAATTAAAAAAAAAATAACTAATCTGTTTTAAACTGCTTGCAGATTCATCTATATATTTTTAGGCAACTGAGGGTGATAAAATGTACACATATAATTATTTGTTTTATAAATTACAAATATTTGTGGGTGGCAATAAAGGAAATGTTCTGAATCGGAATTATGAAAATGATGATAGGGTAAGCATATATTAATTATTATTGTAAAAAAATGTAAGCGATGAACACAAAAGGTAAATTTAAATAGCATTATTAGTTATATTATTAATTTCTTACGTTTTGAGCCGTAAAAATAGCTGTGAAATCATTCATTCAAATTCGAAAAAAAAATTATTCTAAAAGTTGTATTTTGACGACTCTTACCAGTTCGGGTTACCCAAAAAGCACTGAAGCAATTTTAAAGAGTGTGATATCAGGGCCGTATTAACTGTTTGAGGCGCCCTAGGCTAGAATTCCCGGAGCGCCTATTTTCAAAAAAAGGTCATTTCCTCCGTGGCGCCAATTTTTTAAGTTCCAGACGCCTCACTTTGTTTCCCGAATGATGACCAAAAAAGAAAAAAAAGGCATTTCCTCCCTTTTACGCCTATTTGCCAAAAATCCCCACTCAACATAAACTTAAAAAAAACTCCCGTGTCTACCGCCTATTTTTTCATGGCGCCCTAGGCTGTAGCCTAGTCAGTAATACGGCCCTGTGTGATATATGCCGTAAGGTCATTAAAACGATTCACAATACAGTAAAAGCCGCTAAGCATTAGAAAATTGAAAAAAATAATTAACATGGATTTTAAATTGGAAAACTTTAAATTTAAATTGTAAGTACTTAAAATTAATATTAAGAGCTCAGACTCGGTGGATTTTTTTTCTACATACAGATTAATTTTGCTTGAATGTCAAGAAAAAGAAATCGTTTTGGGAAACCCCTGATGTATTCATTATCTGAAAATTGGTTGTTTTGGTCAAACACACCAAGTATAATTGGAAAAAATGACAATATTAGATACACCTAATTTACCACCAAGTATCGGAAACTTAAAAATTTTAATATCATTTATAATTTAGTTATTAACTTCTAATTACATTTTTTAGGTTTGGAAACAATTTCTTAAAGAACGAAATATTCATGACGAAAATATAAGCAGCGAACAATATTACAGAATATGGGAAGATCTCATCAATGACCCTAATTCCTTTGCACAAAATATGAAGAAAGAATACCTTTTTGATTATGATTAATTAATTTACCTGAAATGGGATTTTGACTTTATATTTTTATTTTTTAAGGTATTTTCTGAGTAATCTTAACTTAACTAGTCTTAACTGTTCTATCAAATATTTGATTGTTTAATTTAAAAAGAAATTATTCTGCTGCACTATAGTAACCCATAATTGTTTAAATGACCAAGGCTGTAAAAGCATCCGTCCTTTGTTAAAATATTTAGTTTAAAGTTGTTTAAATAAATTTTTTATGTTTTTATATAAAGTGATTTGTAATTTTTTCATTTTAATGGTCCACAACTACAACCACAAAGAGACTTTAGATAGTGTCCAAGTCTATTGAGGATCTAATTGATTTAGTTTGACATATTTAGGCAAGATGCAAATTGAGACGTGTATACGCGTAAGGGGTGACGCGACAAGGAAGACGACGCGTCACGAACAACTATAGGATGAGTACTGCTGATTTAACTAATTAAGCAAGAAAGTAACTACAGTAAGCTCAGAATCTAATTATTTAAAATTTTCAATTCAGTAAAAAAACAAAAAACTATCTTTCTCTAAAAATAAAGACGCGCGCGACGCGCTACTACCACAAAAACGACGTGTGTTTGAGTAAACGCGAGTCGCGCCTGGATGTGTAGCAAGTCAGTTTGCGCTGTATAATTTAATTTTATTACGTTGCGAAAGTACGTGATCTACTGCGTTGAGTTGCACGCGTTAAGGTATGGCCACACATAACCGCAAGAAGCCCGCAGCGTAGCTCAGTCGTGCGTCTCGTTTGTGAAATATAGGGAGCCGACTCCAATTTAATATTAAACTTACAATTTTTCCAATAACGTAATAACAAGTTCCGAACATATTTTTTTCTAGTTTAGGTCTACCTTAGGCTGCTCACGTTTACTCAATACAATAAGGAAAGATTTTTATATAATATTTATTGAACTGGGGTAAAATGCTCCATGAGTTGACCTTGCAGGAACTCCTCAAATGGATTATAATTTTTTAAAAACATAAATATAATCTGGGTTCCGGACAAAAAAATAAAGGTGCTGGAAAGATTGGGAATTTAGAAAGCATATTCCGGAACTTACATAGTCTCGGAAAACCTAGACCAAGAAATAATGCATTTAATAAAATCGCAGTACCTTATTTGTTTAATATATTGTTAGCAATTTTTTATAACTATAGCCGCAGAGACATATTGTTATGTCGGCTTACTTCGTTTGGTAAGATAGAAGTTTTTGGTTTATGCTATGGAAAATCATCGTGACTCGGGTAGTAGATTTCGATGTATTAAGCAGTACGGTATAAATGTTATTTTATTGATAAATATATCTGTAATACTACGCTTTAAATGATAACTGATCACAGTGATAAATAGTGACAAAAAAGGTTACCTACACTTACAGTTTCGATTAAAAAAAAAACAGAGATAAGTAGAAAAATCTGTTTTAGTTGAACAAGGAGACCTATAGTTAGGGATCCCTGGACCATTTTACCATTCGTTACTAACGAGCTAATTTTTCGTGATTTGACGAGACGCCCAACTTTTTCCTTAAAATTTTCGTTGGTGGTAGCTTACAGGAGTAGTAGGAATTAAAGGTGTTGATTTGACAAATATCAAAAATTTATTACAAACAGGAATTTTCTCTGTTAATTTTCAAGATAATTATCTAAATAAACCGAAAAATATTTGTCCTACACAATGTAAGGATTTAACTACTTACAGTACTACAACTTATTCTGTTGATTAAATAATATTTATATAATTTACCACCCACATTTTCCTGCAAACTGCGAGGTACGTCATCCTGTTTTTTTATATTCAAATCAACATATTTAATCTCTGCTACCCCTGTATTCTACCACCAACGAAAATTGTCGTAACGGAAAAAGTTAGTCGTCTCGTCAAAATGAAGCAACTTACGAAAAATTAGCTTGTTAGTAATGACTAGTAAAAAATGATCCAGGGTTCCCTTACTACTAGTTATAATATTAATTTATAATGCAATAGACTCGCAGCTTAAAAGGATGTATTTAATATGTGTGTCTTAATTTGCGGTGGCGTAGATAATTTCATTTCCTGGCAGGGGTGGTAATGAAATCAAAAATCGGAAACAAATTTTGAAGAGCCAAAAAAGGTCCTCACCTTCAAAAATACATATTTACAAAAACATTTTTTATTTTGCCTTAACAACTTAATAAAAAACGACAATAAAAGGGTCTTCCAACTTACAAACCGTAGGTACTTCACAACCTCATTTCTTATAACCCTTAAACTATTTTTCAACTTTCCTGGAGGGAGGGCGGGTAATTACCCCACCCCCTTATCCACGCCAGTGCGCCTTGCGTGCTCATGGCTTGGCTTGGCTTGGCTTTGCTTGTAAAGAGTGTAAATTTAGTTCTAAAATGTTCATATATTCCTTAATATTGCTACAAAAATATACCCCTTTGACTTTCCCAACGTAGCGATTTTTGAAAGATAATATCAAAAATGATTTTCAAAATGACAAAATCGGTCTCGAGAATACAATAGAAAAACAAATACAGGGTATCTATTTAAAAATCATAATTTTAAATTAATTTTGGTAGAACCAGCCTAGGGAGCTTCACATGAATGAAAAAAAAAAGAATTCATGAAAATAAAAACCCACCAAGTTTTGTTACTATCAATAAAAAAATGTAAAATGACTGCTATAAATTGGAAAGTAATCTTGTGGGCAATAAATTGTTAAAAACAAAAGTAATAAACAATAATTTTAAGATATTAATAGCATACGTGCTATAAGGCATTGGATTTTAAAACTGTAAATATTTAATTATTTATTTGTATGAACATCATTTTATATCAGCCTGTATATTCTAATAGAATAAGGCAAGCAGTTAATTTAATTATTGCCGTAGGTAAGTAGGATTGTCAATACACCTAAGTGGAAAAGTTCATCCCTTATTTAAAATGTAAAATCACCTTATACAATCATTACACACTCCAGGTAAAACTGATCCTCTCAGATACAAACAAGATTATGTTCGCGTGGGTCTCACCTCATAAGGTTTCTTCTCATTACAACTTCAGCAAAAACAATTCTAATACCTAGCAGTACACTTTAATAAATCGTTTGCAGTGTGTTTAGTATTAATTTAAACTAAATTCCCAATGATTCTATTTAATTTACTATTTTTTCGGCTACATTTCAATTAACCACAGCATTCCTTAAAGACATCAAATATCTGGATATCTGTAATTTACACAATTCTAGAAAACTCTACGTAGAGTTTGGTTCTTCTGGAATATTAGTGGCGGATTATAAAAATCAGCAAGATGATTATAACCGCTATGGCCAAAATGTTACACAGAAAAAATGCAATGTTGAATTTATTACTTGTCCATCTTGTATTATTGAAGTTAAATTCACGTAAGTGTTTGCCCTATACTCTTTTTAACAATTTAATATACAAACTGTCCACGGATGATGTTTACAAGAGGACAAATGGATTTCGAGAAAATGTTATTCTTGAAAAAAAAATAGTTTGTAAAATATAAGGTTTACGAATGTTGATTTTGTATATACGGTACGCAAAAACTTGAAAAACATGTTTTTTTTTCTAGGAGTAAACTTCCTCTATTTTTTATCTGTCCTTTATTTATTTTACAGAGATAATAAAATTTTAAAGTTATTAAAAATTAATTATTTTTGATATTTATAATAAAATGGCCGCTGTTAACCGATGGGATTTTAAAGGTGTTTTCGCCGAATTATGGATCTCAATAAAATTTTATATTATTATTTTTTTGATTACAAACTTAATTTTAAATAAATTTTTCTAATGACATGCAAATGAAATAAAAAATAAAGGTAGCTTACTCGAGGGAAAAACATGTGTTTCAAGTTTTTGCGAACTCTGTATACAAAATTGACATTTTCTTTTGGTGAATCATATTTTTTTACAAGCAAAATTTTTTTAAAGAATTGTTTCGAAAATAACATATTGTGTAACGTGAAGGAAAGATATATTTCTGGACGATGGTGAAGTTTGCTGGACAAGTCTTTAGGTGTCGATAGGAAAAATCGGTTAAAATGGCACTGGTATTTTTGCTGTCAAACGAAACGCAAGTAAAACTTTCAAAAATTATATCAACGCCAAACAAATCACGCTTGGCAAATTGATTTTGGTCTATTTTCATATTTAGAATTTTGCTTTTGGTATCTTAAATTATCAAGAAAAGTTTTATAAAAAAAAACCTTTTTTTAATAGTTTCTTTAAGCTTTTACTATTTTTTTGAATATAAATATTTCTGTTTAAACCTTCTGTTTTTTTAAATTTGTAATTCCTACTTGTTTTTTATCCTTCGGCAATCCACGAAGTTAAAACCCTAGATACTAACGTACCGTGGGTGTCTTCAGGAATGTAAGAGGAAGTTTGTTAACACGGGACTTAAAAACTTAAAGATTTGGAGAGAAAGGAAGGAAGGTTCCGTCGTATTTATGATACCGGTGATAAATTTATTTTTCATCATTGGTAATTATTTTGTTTTTTAGATACCTAAATATATCAAGAACATGTGGAAACTCCTCAGTTTTTAGCCACTGTGGTTGCGACTATATTTTACTTCACGAACATCCTTTTGAAGATGCTTCAGGTAAACAATTTTGCGGAAGATTTATTCAAAACAACGTTTCGGAACTAAATTACGTCTCCAGAACTAGAGTTACTACTGTGGAATTTGTTTATACCCATAATTATGGTCACGTATTTACTTTAGAATTTTCTGCTAGAAGTAAGTACAATAGTTGTAGTAAACTGTATATTATCCAAACATTAAAAAGATTGATTTTAATAGGTCGTTCTTTTTTAGGAAACAGGATAATTTTTGATGGATACCCTACTATTGGATACATGAACAATGTTAGCCAAATAATAACGTCGCCATATTTTCCACATTTATATCCATCTGACTTAAGCTCTGAATATGTCATTCAATGTCATTCAAAAACACCTTGTCGTATTAGTTTGCTTTTTACAGATTTCTTAATGGCAGATTCATCCATTTTAGAGGTACATATAAAATGACTATTAATAGTTGTAGTTTAGTTTATAGCACCCTTCAGAAAAACATAATAAAGTCATATTATATAGCGAGATGAGGGCAGGCAAATAAAGACCACTATTGTATTTATCCCAACTAATAATAATAATGATTTTAAACCAAGCGATTGCTTAAATGATTAAAAAATTTCATTGCAGTTTTTAAACAATTGAAAATTTAAATTAAGAGACACAATGTTGCAACACGGTCAATTAGCTCATAAAAATGGGTATCTAGATCAAAAATGTCGAAAAATATTTGTCATATTTGATGTATTCCTTTTAGCTTTTAGAACCGTTCTTCAGAACCGATCAAAACAGTTTTAAAAGGAACACCAAATAACAGTGGGATTTGCCCGTTGACATGACATTTATAAGATTTCACAGATTTGTTCTTCTTTGTTTGGTTTATGTTTTAGTCATCCGTGGTTTATATAATTTTTTTCGGGTTAATTATTTAACCACAGTAAATTATTATGGATATTTATTAAATATAACCAAGTATTTTTACTCTTTGCCTTTTGGCATATGTCATTAGTGTCAGAACACTTCATGCACCTCCTTCGATGATGGTGCATGAGAGGCAAAGGGAGAGGTAATAGAACGGTTCTGCAGAACAACTCCACTATAAAAGGAATACTTACGGTGTCGTTCTGGGCGGTTCTAAAGCATAAAAGGAATACACCAATTAACAGAAATAAACGATTTTGGGTTTGTGTATCGGCTAGCACTTTTGAAACAAGGCATTAAATTTTAGACAAAATACTAGGCATAATTGTCTAAAAACGTAAATAAACTCAAGAGTAGTTACGAGCTAACGTTCCGCGTAATTTTATATAAAGCCACAAATAGTAAGTTCTTAGATAATTAAACTTACACTGCAGACATAACAAATCTGACTTTGCACGTTTTGCTTCATGGCAGAATTTGTAATGTAATGGAATCCATGATGACAACCAGCAAAAGTAAGTAGTAGTTTATTAAAAAATTACATCCGTAGTGGCACTACCGAGTTGTCTAAAAGCTGCTGTGAAATGCAAAAATGGCATGTTTCAGTTCTTGGACAACGTTGACGGTACAGGGAAAAAGATGGGTTAAATACCTAATAACCCCGGCACCTACGGTACACTGTACACTATATACTGTACAGGGGTACTTAGGTATAAAACCTTCATTGGATGTCACAAAGATAAAAAAACACAGCACAAATTGTGGACTAGCACTTTTTGTATTTTTATTACATTTATTAAATAAATTATAAAAATATTTAAAAAAATACTATATTTACTGCCATAGACAAGTGTTTACCAGTGTTTAATGCATCAGCAGCAAGAAAAACTTGACTATGAAATGTCATGTTTCACACAAGTTAGTTTAAAATTATTCCGTTGAGGGCGCTAACAACGTTGCCAAGTTGCTTAATTTTAAAAACCAATAAAGCTGAGCCTTTTATAGAAGTAAATACGAGTAATATGGCATACTATAACGAGATATATCCTTAAAAAACCTTAAGAAAAAAATAGAGATTTGCTGTTTAAGTCACTGTTTAACATTTCAGCTGAAAAAGTTCAATGCCATATTATTTGTAGTAGTCCAAGATCTGAATGAGAAGAAACCTTCACCCATCTGTTTCCCGGATAAAAACTGTTTTTCATCAATTATATTATTTAAGCAACTAATTTTAAAAAATAAATTTAAAAATTTCATGCTATATAATGTCAGTTTTTATTTTTTTATTCTACATGACAGTACTGCCCTTTAACAGAAAAACACCGTATGTGTATATTATAAGCCTATTCACATACGGGAGAGTACAAACATGTAACTTTTTTTCTCCAATATTATAAATAAAACCGTGTAAAATGTTTAAATGTTAAACTTTAAGTACAATTTTTTGGTACATTCGGTATTATTTAAAAATACGTATTTTATTAAATAGCATTTGTATCTATCGAAAACAATAGGGTGCCATAACTTTATAATGGGTGTGTTAACATTTTAAATTAAATCTTGACTTTACCATAACTTTTTAGGCCACACATTCGCAATACGTATATTTACATATTATATTTATTAAAAATAGTTTTTATCCGGTAAGCTGATGGGTGAAGTGTGCTTTTTGCTTTATTTTGGAATCTCGTACTATAGTTGATCTATCTAAAATTTTTAATGAATTGATAAAAACATTCATTGAATATTTGCTGTACAAGCCAGTTTTTTTGTAGCATCTCTTATTTATCCATTTGTCCTATTTTTTTTTCCAAAAATACTCCCTAACTTAAATAATTAAAAAGAATTGACAAATTAGTACGGGGATAAAGTATAATTACCTATTTTTTCTATACATGATGTACAAATTATTTTTATTTTAGTTTTTTGATTGGAATGGACAACGAATGTACGTTATTTCTGGAAACATTTTTCGTCCCCCTGTAATTGTGACTACGGGTCCAACTTTAGTCATGAGATTTTACGCGAATGGTGCTTCAGATTTTGGGTTTAAGGCTTCTTATTCATTTATATTGGGAAATTTGGAAGAGGCTGCTTTTAAGCCGAATATAGGTAAAATAATATATTATGCCAAAATTCTCATAAAGTTTTATACGGGCACATGTAAATTGGTTCCCAAACATTGTCTTTGCCCCGAAGACATATATGTAAATTGATTTCCAACATGTTTACAGTACCTGACCGTCTCGGAATAAGTACGAATATCGAATAAGTAATAAAACAGGATTGTGTGAGTCTTAATACATTTGTATATTGAACTGACCAGAACTGTTTTCCCCGTTTATTTACAATTAATTATTTGGGCTATTTCAGGATTCATGGAGAAAATGCAACACAACTGTTTATTTAAATACGCAACACACAAGTCTCAGCCAAAATGTTAAATTACTAATAAGTAGATCAAATTCACCCTTCCAGGTAATCGTTATCTGCCTAAGTCGTCGGGCGCACGAACCGTCTATCTATTAATTACTAGAAACCAATATACCTATAACCAACGATTTATTTTAAATCGTTGCTACAACCTATTATTTTTATGGCTTTATGACCACTCTTCTAATCGGGAACCTATTTGCCATCACCCTTTTATACACTTTACATTAGTAAATACAAGTTTCCAAAAATGTTTTCGAAATGGTTTAAATAAATAGGGTAATATTCTTAGATGTTTTCTTTTAAAATATGCTAATAAAAGAAATATGTGTTTTAATTTTTAAATTATTTTATTTCAGCTTGTGGTGGCCAAGTTAACAATTTAGGCGGCGGAATAACAATGATGAATATGTTAACAGAAGGAACAAAGTTTTTTGACTGTGTATGGATTATCAAACCACCAACAAACTTTTTACACAGGAAAACACATTTGTACGTCAAAGTTGTTAATTTCACAAATTTTGGTAAGTGCATATATTATGTATATGTAAGGAGGTGATCTGCAAACCCCAGTTTTTGACAAAATCAACAAAACCGAGTTATGTATGAAATATTGTATTTTAAATAGTTTTCCAAGAAAAAATTAAGGGTACACAAGATAGCAGGGGGAACTATTTACTTCCACACTGTATGTAGTATGTGTGATAAGTTAAGAATGTACACGTCGTGTCAGCTCGATACTTTCAAATTGACTTTCTTACTTGACTACTTGTAGGTAAAGATAAGACAATCAAGCATCTTGCTCGCTTTGTTGTTGCTTTAGACCGTTCCTTTTCACGCATTAACAAACACTTCGCATTAAACTTTTTGAAATATCATGACATGTAGAGATAAATGTATATGTAAATGTTGCGTTTGACTTGAACATAAAAGTACAAAATTTTAAAACACTCTTCTAGGAATTTTTAACAAATACGCTTAGGAAAAAAAATATAAAGTAAAAATTCGGAATTATCTTAATTTTTTAGCTGGTACAACGCAACTTATTTTACGACAAGGCGTCACATCAAACGAACCGCCGGCAGAAGCTCTGAAATATCCTGTATCCCGATTTGATAGTGCTAAAGAAAAAGAACACATTGCTCCCATTGATCAGGGTTTCTATATAAATCTTCGGGGCCTTTTTAAACCGGAATCTCAGGTTGCCATAGTATATGCTGCCTTTAATTATAAAGGTATTTTTAGATCAGTTAATTATATTTAAGGAAGTATTTTAGGGCCCTTGGTTGCAACAATTATTTTATTTTTTAGATTGCTTTTCTGGGTTAGATTTTTTGTGTCATAACTTAAGATGCATTTCTAAACTACTGAATTGTGATGGTTTTGATCATTGTGGGGATAATAGTGACGAATCACCTGAATGTTCAGAAGGTATGCTCTAACCCTTCTCTATTTTCTGACGTATTCTTCTACTAAATATTCGGGAAACACCCCAAACTTGCAAAAAAACACTTTACATTATTTTACATGCACTACTCAAAAAAGATTTAAATTTATAAAATAATATTTATTTATATGTGTTTTAGATCCAAAAGACCATCGCGATTTTTCTAAAATTCCCAATTTTTTATTTCCAAAAGTTGAACCCTATGCTGATTTAACTATTGCTACATTTGTCTTTTTAATTTGCACATTTGGTAAGTAAATGTAATTAAATGTAACATAAGATTACACAATTAATAACAAGTTAGACAGAGTTAAAAAAAAATGGCGAAAGGACTTAGGTTAAGGGCCATTTGGGATGTCAATAAGATACATTTTAATAATAATAATAAATATAACTAGTAAAGTACGTAGGAAGAAAGGCCACAACTCACTCATATACTTTACTGTCTTATAACCAATATAGTTATCATCTGTTTGATTTTTTAGGCCTAATTGGTATTATATTTGCAATGGCTCTGCTACTATATAGGGTAAACATGAGAGCCAGACACCAAAGACAAATTCAAGATCATATTGAAACTATTCATGCCATTTTGGGTAATATATTCTTTATATTGTGTTCTTAGCTATATCCTAGCTATTTGATTACTTTAAAACATTTTTAGAATTTGTCGTTTTAGAGGATGGCGTTGGAGATGTAGAAGAAGAAATTATAATTCCAGATGAACCTCCAGATTATGAGCCTCCACCAGAATATTCTGATGTTTTAAAGTACATACGAAAAGTAGCCTGTGGAAAAGGACAAAAACAAAAGTAAGCATACATAAAACAATCACATGAATGTGGCAGTACTGTAATTTGCAATAAAAAAATCTTGTTTATTATTTTTTTGACTTCAACTAACTTAAAATATTCTGGAAAATATGTGTACAAAATTAATTATTAATCAATCAAGTCAGCTATGTGAGGCAAAAATGATACACTTTAGTCGTATTAATAATATTTTATTTTCTGTAATCGGTGAATACAAGTCATTTATTTTTTGCCCAAGGGGATCTTTATTTTAATTACAACCCGTATTTTTAGTTATGATTTAGAGAAACTATATTATTTTCCAGATCTGTTCAAACCTCTGCCAAAGGAAACCAGACAACCACTTTACAAACATCGTCCTCAAGTATTTCATTAAAATCAGTTACGCCTGACCGAAGTGAAAGCTCTATACCGATTATTAGTACTAATAAGAGCTGTCAAACATCACCTGCAAAAGTGCCTGTATCTCCTCCACCTCCATATGAAAATATCCAGAAAATTAATCGAAGGATACAAAATTTTACGTTTACAGAGCATGAGTTCAAGCATGCAATTAATTCTTCTAGTTCAAGCCGTTTTATAATAGGTAAAAAATTACTTAGAGTACAATAATATTTTGCTAGCATATTTATTTTTAGTAAAAAATAGACTCTAGAGATATTGTTTATTAAAATGGATTATGTCAGTTATCCATCCTAAGACTATTTTACACTAATTAAGAGTTTCTGGTTTCCCTAAAATAGTTATTTATTTTACAAGGGAAAAATTATAGATTTTAGCTTGAGATTGTGTTGTCTCCCGACGCGAAGTGGAGGGAGACAATAAACCGAGAGCTAAAAATTAAAATTTTCCCGTGTATAATACACTACTTTTTTCTGTGACGGAAAAAATGATGATTTAATGTTGGAAACACATATTATTACAATATATATTAAAGGTAGAAAATTAATCATGTGAAATTTAAAGCTTTAACCTAGTCGCCTGTTGTATGGAAACCTTTAAAGTCTTTATAAAATATCTGTCAATGTAATTCTGTGCCTTAACGGATTTAAAAATTTGGAAATTAGTATGGTTGTTTAGTAGTTATTTTGAATATTATGAAGTTAATAAAAGTTTCATTGTACTTTTGATATAAAGAAAATGTAAGTTATGTATAATTAAATATTCTAAATTAAATACCTACCTTTACTCCTTGTATGTATATCCAGAAAAAAGTATTCACTTTTTTCCCGGGAAAAAGCGTAATTTTATGAAAAGTCACATTTTATTAACTGTAAGCAAAACACTCTTTAGGATCTTGAAAATTCTAATATACTTTTTAGAAAATGATTCAAGATCTGAAGAACATCGAATTCCGGAAAATGAAAGCGATTCTACAGAGGGCATCTCGCCCTTCTCCAGAAAGATACTTGTAGATTTTGGAACTTCCGTGAGAAAAAATATAAAAAAATATAAATCATCCATGTTCCTAAATTATTCGAAGAGGAGATTAAGTATTTCAGATGAAAATCTGGTTAAGTATTATTCAGATTCGGAATTGATGTTTAATTCAAATGTTAGTTTGGATAGTCGGTTAGCTAAGTTTAAAAGAGAAGTTTATCAAACGATTATATTTTTTCTTTGTAGATATTAGGTTAAATGAGATTAGACAATATTTTACAGGCAACAAAAAACATTTATTTTAAACGCTATGCTTTAGGATAAAATTTTAATTATATAATAATTTTTCCCAAAATATGACAGTACTTAAAAATGTATCAAAAACTAAAAATAGGCACTTTTTAAAATTATAATTAAAAGAAATAATATGCATCGTTGTTAACCAGATAGGGGAACGCCACCGAAAAAGTTTTGTTGTTGTGAGATTGGTACATCTTTTATAATATACCTTTGATTATTGTATATGTAGGTTTTGGAGTATATTTTTATAAAACAGTAAACTCAGATACTAACTTTGGCTGTAATCATTGTTACTTGTTACCTGTAATTAATATTGAGGTGAAACACTTATCGTCACCTTTATTGTAAAACCATCAATTATTTTTAATAAAACATGCATTGCCATCTTTAGCCTTATAAAATAAAATGTTTTATTAAAAATGGAGTTAGGTGGTTTTACAATTAGGAGTGACATTATGTATTTTTACTTTTGCCTGTTTTAAAAATTGGCACTGGATTGACGACCGTCGGCGGTTATGTTGAATTATAAGAAGAAAACCGCCGTCCGGTGGTTTTATTTATAAAAACTATTAAAAACCGCCGAATGATAGTTAAGGTTAACCTAACTTTAATAATTATTTGTATTGTTGTTTAATATTATTTTAATTATTGATCAACAAACAAAAATAAAACTGGGAGAGACGTTTGACATCTACAAAGATTTTGTCGAAGCTCTTCATAAGTTAAAAAAATGTACATCATTTTGGATAAAAAAAAGCCAGGAGTATTTTAGCGGCAAAAAAACTGATTGTTTCATAGAACTAAAACTAAAGTATTAACAATTAAAGTATGCATAAATTGCGGGTGGAACAAACTTTAAAATTCTCAGAAAAAGGAAAACAGTTAAATAATTCATAAATACTGCTTATTTCTTTAAAAATATTATCAACATTTAAACGAAATAATTTAAGTTGGCTCATAGCTACAAGGTTTTGAGTATTTTATGCTTTATTTGTTTTCTGGGAGATTAAATTTAAACAAAATATTATTTGGCTTTTCTCCAGAATAAAATTAAAAAGTTTATTTAACATTTGAAGAATAATTAAAACTTTTATACATTATGAAGAACTATTCTGCTCTTACACAATATAATAAAAGTTATTATTACTTTAAAAGAAATAAAATAATAAAATATTTAATATTAATAAGTTACTTACAATACAAACGTTTCAATCTATAAACAAAGGCTCATTAGCACTCGGTTGAAATTATTTTAATCCAATAAAATAAAATCTTTTTTATTGGATTAAAATAATTTCAACCGAGTGCTAATGAACCTTTGTTTATAGATTAAAAGCTTTGTATTCTAGGTAACTTAATATTAAATATTTCATTATTGTATTATTTTTTAAGTAATAATAACTTTTATTATATTGTGTAAGAGCAGAATACTTCCTAATGTATAAAAGTTTTAATTTTCTTAAAATGTTAACTAAACTTTTAATTTTATTCTGAGAAAAGCCAAATAATATTTTGTTTAAATTTTAAGGTTTTTAGTGGTGACACGTAAGCCACAGGTTCCGATTTCAAATTCCGGATAGGTAACTAACTTTTTTTCCTTGATAATTTTTGATAATTTTTTTTATTTGATAAAAAACTCGAAAGACGAAAAACTTTTAGAGAAACCTGGCCAAACAATTGTCTCTCTGTACATACAAAGCGTAATTTTTAGTTCAGACAAAGACTTAAGTACAGAAAGGAAAGGAAAATCTCCAGTATTACCCCGAAAAATTCCAGGCAAGATTCTGTGTATCAGCTATTTTAATCACAAATTCGGTGCTCCCAACATATATTTATTAATTAATTATTTTTCTACCATGTGCTATGTTGTGAACCAACAAAATAATTATAAGAGCTGTAAATTTTGTTAAAACTCTAGAATACTATATGCCATATTTTATAATAAACTGTTAACTTCAAATTTGTAATATAGAGGCAATTTAAATACAATTTATTTCAATGTTCTTTAAGTTTTTTTTTAAACATGCGTCTGGATCTCCTACTATAGTTTTTACTTTTGGATTGTCTTCTTTTTACAAAAACAGCTTATTTACTGTTTTACTTTCACAAATAACCAAGTTCAATTAACCTAAATCAGGGGCAAATGTATTTTTAGAATCCAGAAAGAAACATAGTCGACTGCATTTGCAAAGCGGGCTACCGTACTTTTAATTCACAGAGAAGCATAGTCGACTGCAGTTGCAAGGGGTTACCGTACTTTTAATTCATAAAAAGCATAGTCGCCTTCATTTGCAAAGCGGGCTACAGTACTTTTAATTCACATAGAACCATAGTCGACTTTAGTTGCAAGGAGGTTACCGTTTTTTTAATTCACAGAGAAGCATAGTCGATTGCATTTACTAGGGGTTACCGTACTTTTAATTTACAGAAAGGCATAGTCGACTGCATTTGCAAAGCGGGCTACAGTACCTTCAATTCACAGAGAAGCATAGTCGCCTTCATTTGCAAAGCGGGCTACCGTACTTTTATTTTACAGAGAAGCATAGTCGACCGTAGTTGCAACGGGGTAACCGTTCTTTCAATTCATAGAGAAGCATAGTCGACTTCATTTGCAAAACGGGCTACAGTACTTTTAATTTAGTGAGAAGCATAGTCGATTGTACTTGCAAGGGGGTTACCGTACTTATAATTCACAGAGAGGCATAGTCGACTGTACTTGCAAGGGGATTACCGTACTTTTATTTCACAAAGAAGCATAGTAGTTGCAACGGGGTTACCATTCTTTCAATTCACAGAGAAGCATAGTCGACTGCATTTGCAAAACGGGCTACAGTACTTTTAATTCACATAGAAGCATAGTCGACTGTAGTTGCAAGGGTGTTACCGTTCTTTTAATTCACAGAGAAACATAGTCGCCTTCATTTGCAAAGCGGGCTACTGTACTTTTAATTCACAGAGAAGCATAGTCGACTGCATGTGAAAAGCGGGCTACCGTACTTTTAATTTACAAAGAAACATAGTCCACTGTAGTTGCAAGGGGGTTCCGTACTTTTAATTCACAAACAGGCATAGTCGACAGCACTTGCAAAGCGGGATACCGTACTTTATTTCACAAAGAAGCATAGTCGACTGTAGTTACAAGGGGTTCCGTACTTTTAATTCACAGAGAAGCATAGGTGACTACATTTGCAAAGCGAGCTACCGTAGTTTAAAGTACGGTACACCTCTTAAACCTAAAGTCGATTACGTTTCTCTGTGAATTGAAAGTACAGTAGCCCGGATTGTAAATGCAGTCCATTATGCTTCTCTTTGAATTAAAAGTACGGTAGCCCGCTTTGCGCATGCAGTCAATTATGTTTCTCTGTAAATTAAAGATACTACGGATCGTAAGCTGAGCATGACCTGAGCCCTTAGTGTTTATTGACTCTTAATGTCTAGACTTTAATCTAAATTTTTTATGCAATAATTTTTATTATCATTAAACTTTTCTAGACATCCAGAATAAACACATTTTTCAGCACACTACTTCCTTACGTTAGCTTTTTAATTTTTTTATTAAAGGACAATCCATGAAGGCTGAAAGCCTAAATACTAACGTACCGAGGTTATCTTAAGCGAGGTAAGAGGAAGTTTGTGACCGGCGTAACTTGGCCGTTCATTGAAAGAGCATGAGCATTTGATGACTTTTTTCGCGACAAGGAACATATTTGTGCTTAGAGTGCATTAAATTAAACGCTACTCCTTAGGGGCCAGTGCAACCTATCGTTTTCTAATAGAAATGTCGTATCTTTGATTTTTTTTTAAAGGGTAATTCGCTATGTTTCCCACTTTTTTCAGTTTTTTATTAATTGTTATGGAATTTCGGAGAATACTAATAATATTGTTTAAAAAAGGAAATAAAAACAGTAATATAATAAATAATAAGTGTATTTACTTTTTATTTTCTACACATTTTTCAATAAAAAATTTAATATCTACACTTTCACAATTACAGTAATTAATATGTACAGTTTTTATTTACTAATAAAAAAGCAGTAGCATTAATTTTTGATAATGTAATTCCAAAAGTAATAACTTTTAATGCTTATGCCTAATTCACAATATTTATCAATGTATACTCTTAAGCGTTTTAAAATATAACATTTCGTAAACATAACTCTAAACTTAAAATTAAATATCGGGTGCTAGTTAAGGACATATCTAGTCACACTTTCGGGGCGATTGCTTAATTAACTTTAAGTCATAAAGTTTTTATACGCATTTACGAACCCCGTCTCAGTAAAGGCGACTTACCAATAAAAATCAATTTCTGTAAATTGGTCATGATAAAGAAAAGTGTAATAAAATTAATGCCATTTTTTAATATCCTAAAATGTGTTTTTGACATTTTAACACCCAAAAATTAAAAGAACCTAATTTAATAACATGTTTTAGTTAGTTAAGGCAACTTTACTGAGACGGGGTTTTTAAGAAATCGGGGTTTAAGAACAGAAACAGTTTCATTTTTTTTTGGTAAAATTTTATAGTTTTCGCCACTTTTTTGAATTCCTAAAACAAATATATTTGAACACCATAATTATCCTGTACTTAAAAACAAATGCCTTTTTGAATTTATTATTATGCTATGCTTTTAAATTGTTTAGAGAATCGCTCCCGAGTTTTTGTATGTACTTAATCAACACCCTGTATTACTTTTGATTTGACCTTATCAAACTTTAAGAACCACTTGAATCTCAAACAAATTCTCTTCCGCTTACACATTTCTTTTTAAATTACCTTAAACTTATAGGCCTTAACAAACTTAATTTCGTTGGCAACACAATTACATAAGTTTCTTTTTTAAACTTAAACACACTAAAATTTATTTAAATGCATTGCAAAGCGCTTTTGTACTGGCATAGTAAGCCTGAATTTTAACCAGGCTTACTATGTAAGTATGAACGGCTTAATAAAGACTTAACTTATATTTTTGGCAAAAATGTAGATAATTTTTAATATGTAAAGCTTTGACCAAGAAAAAGCGATAGCTTTATACTTGAAAGAATGTCTAGAATAATCCATTCAAGAAATATATTATTAGGTAAAAAAGTTGCAATAAATACTTTTGTAACAATTTAGACTTTTTTCTAATTAAATTACAGAAAAACCTAAGAATGAAATGAATGGCATCAAATATATTTTCCAATAATTAAAATATTACTTCAGACGTAGATCACTCTGTATAAATTAAATTATATAAATATTTGGTTATTTACTGCCAAAGTAAATTATGTTATATATTAAAATGTAATTACTACGAAACAATTTAAAAGAAATTTTCATTTAAATTCCAAGTTTTGGTTGAAAAAAATATATTTTAGGTTTAAATAGTACTAGAGCTTTATCTTTTTACTTTTAAAATTTTAAAAAGCATGTCCCATTCGTCTATGTTTTAAATTTATTATAAATTTTAAGTTATTGAGTTAAATATTGATGGAAAAAGTTCCATAACGTTTGTTTTATGGTTGATTTTTAAAAGGCTTTTTTTTAAGTTGATTGAAAAGGAAATGCACATGTCAATGGTTTTAATTTTAAAAACACATATAGGAACAACAATTTACCTGAAAAACAAACTTTTGGGAGAAAATTTTCAATCAAAACTAAAGTATTGTTGTGCAACATAATATGGTAATAAAATTGTTTGACTTAAAAAATAAATAACATTTTGTGTATAATTTAGATAAAAAAGTTTGCTATTTTAAGCTTTTTATTCCTGATGTATTAAAGAATATAATTTTTTGTTTTATCTTGCGGGACCAGATTTATACCTTTTTTGATCTCCTTGTATATTTGACTTAAAATTGGTCACCATCAATACTATTTTTTTTTAACTTTAATTTTGATAAAGTGTAGAATGTTACAAAAATCAAAAATAAAAACGTTTTCTATATACTGCAAACATTTTAGGTCAGTATTTATACAGGATGTTTTTTAATCTATAGGCATAAACTTGGGAAAAAGTTGCAGTAGGAGGGCAAACAATGTCTAATATAATTAGAAAAGAAAAACTTGCAAAGTATGTTGACTTATTAAGATTTAAGTTATTTAGATAAAAAGAACCTTAATTCTGAGCACTAATAATATCTAATAATGAAAAAAAGACCATAATCTATGTTTTTGTTACCGAATAGTTAACTGAATTTTTTTGTCTTTTTGAAAAAAAAATACCAAACCAATAAACAAGTTATGATGATGTTTGTTGTCTATTAGTATAGTACTCTACTTTTAGATGTGGTCATATGTAGGGTTTATTTTTACGCGATTAGAATTATAATTATGGCTTAGAATTATTATAACAAATTATTTCTGACTAAAAAAATAGGTAACTACCTTGTTTTCTATTATTAGCCATTAGCCCTCAGAATCAATTTTTTTGTCCTTTGCAATAATTATTTTCCAAGTTTATGCATATACTGTAAGAATCGCCCTGGATATTAAAGGACAATATACCGGGTGGTGCATTGCCAGACTGGCAATAGGAAATCCCACATACATTTTGATACCGTTAAATATTGGCTCTCCTATTGATTTTACAAGAAAATTGTTTTAGACTATTTTGAAGACGTTGATAAGATAGACTTACACTAACTTTTGTTGTTTTTTAATAAGCCACTTAAATTTTATTTAAGAAAAACTATTTGTAAAATGGTTGCATACCTGTTCATTACTGCTGCAACAATTTTACAAATAGATTTTCTTAAATAACTCTAATTGGCTTATTGGAAAATAACAAAATTTAGTGTGTCGCTTATCTTAACAACGTCTTCAAAATAGTGTAATACAATTTTGTTGTAAAATTAATAGAGGAATCAATATTTGAAGGTATAAAAACTTACACAGGATTTCCTATTGCCAGTCTGTCGATGCACCACCCGGTATAAACTTTAAAGGCGACTGCTTTATAATTGCACTTTTAACTCAAATTGACAGCTTTAGAATTAGAGGCATTTGTTAGTTCTTTCAAAAATGACTATGCAGGATCTCTAGACCCGACCTGGTAATAGTGATAAATGTGATAATGGTACCTATACAAATTTTTTTTTCTTGTAGCGGTACATTTATCACCATCATCGTGTCAGTGTGATCGATTCTATATAAGCTCAATATACAGCGGTTTCATACTAACTTTCACATTGGTCAAACCTCAGCTCCTTGTTTTTGGTCCTGCGCTTATCTACCAGACTAAAATCTAAAGGCGAGTTTCGCGTTTTTGCTTCTAAAATTTAATTTACAATCAGTCTTAAGGAGCAAATCATAACATATATATTTGCCACGAGTATTTTTAAATAGAACGGAAGCTATGAATTTATTAATATAGGGATTGTAATTGTTACGTATTTTTGGTTTATTGATAAGCCAGTGAAATCTATATCAAAACACACATTTGAGAAATTTGCAGTATAATGTATCAAAAAAAAAAAAAAAAACTAAAGAAAATTTAATGTTTTATATTGATAACATAGTATTAAAAATGTTAATTAGTTATATTGGACAGTAAGTGTAACAATTTATACCTGAGAGTGCAATATTGACCATCATTTTTGCAAATAGGATTAAAACAAAGAAGTTGACAACAGAGTTCTAAATTTAAGTAAGAAGTCGAGAAAACAAACATATTTTGATTTGGTTTGTGATATGTTTTTGAAATTTCTTTATAAGGCCATTATGCCTTCTGTTTTGTGGGACTCATTACTTAATAATGTAGTTGGATAGTTCTCTATTTTTATCTAACTGTGCTTAACTTTCTGATTGCATTTTAAGAAATGCTAATTGTTTTTTAAGCACAAAAATGATCTAAAAAAAGTTAAAACCTGCTCATGTTGCAAATTTCTCAAGATAAAATATTTTCGTGGGTATACTACAAAAAGTATCAAAGTCAAAAATTGGCAATTTCCGTTTTTTTTTTTTTGCTAAATGATTATAATACTATATAAGCAATATAAAGAGTATCCGGAAAATCAATGATGATACCAAAAAGGCTGATAGAACAACCAATAAGCATCCAGAAAAACATAAAATGACCTTATTATAGGTTGGTTTTCGAGATATTGGCACATGAAATCTCTCAAATTTGTCTTCTCCAAACAGATTTTTGAATGTCACAATTAAAGAAATTATTATTATTAAAGTCCTATCCAAAAATTTTCAGTGTGTCCAAGAAGGGGCCTTAACTATACCTTTAACTTTTTTATTTATGATATTAAAAAAGTTTTCCTTCATACTATCTTTTGCTTTATCTGAAATAGCATAAGTGTTTATAAGAATCGCCATATGATATACAGGGTGATTTAAAATTGTGAAAATATTATTAAAGTGCCAATATCTCGTTGTAAGATTTAAGAAGATACTTAAAATTTAATTAATTATTAATTTAAAATAATTTTCCGAGAAGTAAGTAGTTTTTTTGATTTGGTTACTTTTTGCACTATACTGACGCTTCATCTCTTAAAGAGGCACGCTAAGAAATTTTATGTATTTGTTTTTTGAATTTTAGTCGTTTTATGTAAGCAGTTTAATTTAAAAAAGTTGTAATATTGAGAAATGTATTATTTTTTTATATAACATAATATTATGTAAATATCAAAATTAATAGATGTTTATTTCCGATGTTTCAGAACTAAACGTCCTTAAACATATTCGTTTGTAAGTCGCAATAAACCAAAATCGCAACTCAAAAAACAAACTTTTAAAACTAATAAAAACTTAGCGTTGGCCTCTTGACAAAAAAAAAATAACCCCAAAAGAAATGTGTATTAGTTTTTAAACTTAATTATTTAAACTTAAATAAAAAGTATATGTAAATAAGAGTAATAAATGGCACTTTTATGAAAAGAAAATTATAAGCATTTTTACAATGTGATGTAAACTTTACTGTTTAGGCGCCATTTTTACAAACAGCATACGAAAAATTTACAAAAAAACCGATTGACATTTAACACATTAGCTTTTGATAGCATTTTATCCACAAAGAAATTACGAGAATATTTCTTTAGATAGATAACAAGATATATCGAAAATTATGTAGATTGTTCAAATATAGCACTATATTTACCACATTTGGATCTTTACTGTAGTATATCCATTTACAAGACGATAACTTAGAAATAGCTTAGTTAAATTGGGCAAACTAATCAGTTAAACAGGAAAGCCATCAAGAAGTTCAACAAGTTTTCAACATGTTCAAAAGTAGCTGAAAATATTCACAATTTAAGATTTTGGATATTAAAGCTTTTTGTATACAATGCATACAGAAAATATATTTATTATTATTTTTTAATCACATATAACATGGGATCTGTTTCTCAAATATTATACGAATTAAATAATTGAATACCTTTTCCCCAATTTAACTAATATAGTATTACTTTTTGACTTTGAGGTCTTAATATACCTAAATATTCAAGGTTGATGTGAAAAATACCCTTTAAGGGTGTTGTTAAGCAAGTTTAGCAGTTTAGCATAGAGAGTCTTCTATACAGCAAAAAGTATCAAAAAATTAAAAACAAAGTGTCCGTGTAGACGTTAAGATTAAAAATTAATAAATTGCAAAAACATAACTTTCAAAAAATATTTTATATCAAGAAATGTTCAAAATATCCTCGTAACTCTATATCTGTCTGTCTGCTAGTATACCCAGTCTAAATAATAACACAACGCCATTACGTAGACGAGTGACGTTTAGACTGGAGCTCAATATATGTATGTATGTCATCGGAGCTCTAATCACAGATTAACATATGGTCATATGACTAGCGCAATGTCCAGCATCGATTCGCAGTCTTCTCAAATAATCATCCTACAGTAAGTTTTTTTTTGTCGCAAAGATAGAAAAATCATGACCCCACAACCCCTATTTATTATATACAATCAGTGAAATCATATTCCAAAAATCCAGTACTTTTCTATGTTTGCGACCTATACCCCGTTCTCTCCAACACAATTAAAAGTATCACAAGCCTGAAGCAGGTCGAAATATAACCTTGCTAAATGTTAAAAATAATCTCGAATTTTTTAAGTGTTAGTTTGATTGTTTTATCAAAATAATCCCTGCATCTCTAAATATGTATGTTTATCAGAGATATTGCGGACAAGAATGACAGAGACAAAATAAATGGGTTTTTGAAATTGACACTATTTGTAAGTTTGCTTTGTTAGAAAACGGGTAAGTTTCCCGTGTTGTTAAGTCATTATTAGTATATGAACACACTGTAGTTTAGAAATCTCTGTGATCCTTTCCACAAAAACTTATGCACGTCAAGACATTCATCCGTTCTTCGTGCTTCTAAAATCCAAGACATCTAATATACGGACGCGTTTTTTTCCACTTAAAAAAGCTTTTTTGTTCAGGAAAAAACTCATGTTGCATCGTGGCCAGCGTTTCACTAACTGGTGGTGTGCATGGGCACTTGTGTAGGCGCTGAATTAACTGTTGGTAATGATGTCACCTGCAATAAAAGTATATTTTAGATATTTTACAAAACTATCTACTTGGTCAGATACAAGTGAATCATAATCTTCGGAATTCTTAGAATTTGTTTGGATCTGCCAAAGTATACTGTTTATAGGTTAAACTAGTTAAAGATTTATCTTCCAATCGCCTAAGTAAACAAAAAGCTAGAGCTTTAAAATAAACTCAAGATGGGCACTAATGTAGGGTATCCACAAAAGATCTTTCTACGTCGTGGGCTAGTTTGAGCCGGGCGAACCCATTCACTACAATACCTATCACCGTTTCAAAAGCGTCTTGTTCACTTACCGATTGCGTTGAAGGTATTGGGGGCAATGATTCTGGTAGTGTTGTGGTAAAATTAAGTTTGTGTGTAGGGCTACTGTGTCCCGATGAATTTTGAAGGGTTTCTTCTATTAATGTTGCTATTTTATCACGATCAATCTAAAAAAGAAAAAAAAAGGTGTTAAACATATCTTAATAATTTCTGGAATAGTCCAAAATCCGAATAGGAAGCGATATGCACCCATCTGTTTACCGGATAGAAACTATTTTATATTATATTTATATATGTAGTATTTAAACAACGATACTGCAACAGGGTTGGCTAAAAAATTATGGTCAAGACTATATTTAAATTAAAAAAGAACTCCAAATTTTTTGATACACTCTGTATAATGGCAGTTAACACTCTACATGAAATTACTTAAATATCACTAATCTTTTCTCTCCAATTTTATAAATAAAGCCATGGAAAATGCTTAAATTTAGAATTTTAAAAAATATTACAATTTTTTGAATATTCTGTATTACTTAACATAAATGTTTTAGAATTAATTTATAAAAATAGGGGTTGTCATAATAGAGGGTGAGTGATCGTTTCTGGTCCAAGAATAAGTTTAAACAAATAACTATTGTTCAATAAAACCATCTAGTACTTACTTCATTTACAAAACCGTAATGGACTAATTCTTGTGCTAGTATTTTGGGATTATCACTAGGGGATATACAACTAGTTAGTTGCCTATTCATCTTATCATCCATACGTAAAACAATAGTCAACTGAAACAAAAAAAACCCTAATAAAAAGAGTTTAAAACCAGCATATATGTGCAAAATATAAATATATTGTTCTAAAGTATCAATGAATAGAAGAGAGACGGGGATGAGGGATCTACTCATTATCTCCCGGTTTCTAGTAAATAGTTCTTAAATTATCGTTTCATCCGAAGGATTTCATTCAGAAGGTTACAGAGCAATATTTTTAAATCATTACCTTTTTGATTTGATTTCAAATTTTAATACTTTTATTACCCATTCTTAACAAATTGATTAAAGATCGATGTTTAATGATTCGCAATAACAAAAATCTGTGGTTTATAATATGATACTAACATCATTTTTATAGTGTAAAAGATATGTGAACTTTTTAATTTCAAATTCAATAGATTTACATATTTATGAAATAAACTTAAACTAGATAAAATCGTGGCCCAAATCTATGTCAGATTATATTACACATTTTTTAACTTAAATCTTATGAAAATAATAATTTAAACTATTTAGATAAAATTGTATTAAATAACTTTTTACAATTTAAATCTAATAGAGCTGATATTAGTGTAAAAACACTAAGAGCCTATGTTTATTTCATAAATTTCCCAGCCAACCGTCAAAACGGAACCTCCGCAATAACAGCTGTATCTTTTTTTTTGTTACCACCTTAGTTAGGTGTGTTATGTGTTTGTTACTTTGGTACGTTCATGGCAAATCAAGCTGCTGTTATTTCCTTTGTAGCTGCCAAGCAGGATGTTGGACTGCCTGTCCATTCATCAACTGTCCTAATGGAATTCCGCGCTCGTTGCTTCTCCGGTGGGGTCGACAGCGTCGATTACCGGAGTTAAGCATTATGGAGCGCAGCCATAACTTGACGGGTGACCCCTGCGGGCGGCGCAACACGGTGTTCTGCTCGGGGGTCAGCAGATGGACCGAGCAGTAACCATTTAAGTTATGGAGTAAATGGCGTGTGAATGGGAAGAAGTAGGGTCAAAGCACAATATGCTGCAGCGCACCACCCCTAAGTGGTGCGCTGCAGCGGTGGTCGGATCTAGGTGACAAGACCCGAAAGGGCGAAAATAAAATGGAAATAATGGATATTTTTGTCATGGACGATTACTTTAGTAGTTGGTTGCGATAGTTTGGTTGTTTCATTAATCGACTCTGAATTAAGTTTATTTATATTACTACTGGTGCCAGAGTGGAAAGAATAATAATTAAGGGGGCTAAAGTCAAATCGTACAAAAAAGCCATGTTTTTCGTGATTTTTTTTTCTGACGACACAGTTAAAATTTATTTACTCAACCAATGGTACATTAAAGTATGACATTCGAAGAATGTTTCATCAAATTTTTACAAAAAATATTAAAAAATACGGCAATGGCAGCAATTGTTCGGACGTGTCTCGAAAAAAGTTGAATTGCGGTGCCCTCATAACTTGGTGCTGGATCATCCGAAATCAAAAAATCAAAGTTCATTCGTTAGATAATAGTTTTCCCAGGTAACGTTGTCGAGTTTTTTTGTTTCCAATTTTTTCATTTTTTGAACACTTTGAAGTGAAAAACACAATTTTGTGGGAAAAATCGGCTAATTTGTTATTGCAAAATCAAAATTATCAAAAAAAAAAAAAAAACTCGACAGCGTTACCTCGTAAATGATGTACAGAAATAGTGTTTAAAATTTCAAAAGGATCGGTGCAGTAGTTTTGGAGTTATCAGGGGCACCGACTTTGAAAACGTGAGTTGTGAATTGAATACCTTACCCCCTTAAACCAATGCGCTTAAAAAAACTCGACAGCGTTACCTCGTAAATGATGTACAGCAATAGTGTTTAAAATTTCAAAAGGATCGGTGCAGTAGTTTTGGAGTTATCAGGGGCACCGACTTTGAAAACGTGAGTTGAAATTCAAATACCTTACCCCCCTTAAACAATGCTGATACTCAATAGCATGCCCAAGACGAGGTGTAACAAGCCAATGTTTAGAAGATGCTGTAAAATAATCAACTCTTAGGTATGTATAAGACTATCATAAATCACTATTGAAATAAATAGATATTGACGTCATGATGATAATCCGCTAAAAATGTTTTGTTCAAATAATGATTCCAAAGATACATTTCAAATGACGTGATCTGCACTTATTTTTACTGATAATGATAGCCCCGAAATTTAAATATTGACATTATGAAATTGGCAATTTTAAATAAAGTACATGTAAAAGCTTTAAACACATTAACGTAAATCCTAAACATTGAAATCATATAATATACCATATGATTTTGGATTTACGCAAAAGGTTTACATATTTTAAGTTTTATTTTATTAAATCTCCGTCCTGAGTTTTTTTCAGCAGAGCAGTTCCAAAATGTTAGCTTGGACAAACAGAGTGATTACGCTTAAAAATTTAAAGAAACATTGGTCATGGATCACCATATCAAAGAACATGGCTTTAAAGGTGTTTTAAAAAGTTACCTAATAATTAAAAGCCACAATATCAGATATAACATGTCGAATTTTTAAGGCATTTACTATAATTTTTTGTATTAAAACTTACCAGTAAATCACAGCTTTCTTCTTTGGACTTAACATCACACATCATATTAATAATTTTCCTAGTTTCTACGTCAGTCGGTTCGGGGTCACGGATTTCACCGATTCCGCCATTTCCGGTGATATCGCTCTGGACCGGGCCAGCGGAGGTTGTTTGGCACCAAAAGCCGTCAAGGGGTAGATGCCATTTCTGAAACAAAAAAATGTAAAAACACTTGTGCATTTTCCTATAAATGTTTAGAAAACACAAGTTCTAATGATGTTTAACAACATTACAGATCTGGTTTCAAAATCCGGCTTACGGATCAGCTTGAATTAACATAACAGATATACGTCGATTAAATAAAACAGGGATCTAAGGATAAAGTTTGAGTGATGACTATAGAAAGAATGTTTAAGAAATGCTGCATATCAGAATCCAATTGCGTTAGATGTTAGGGACTATAATATGATATTCGCCAAAAAATGTTACATTTGTGACGCAAATGAAAGACGATCTTCTTAGAATATGACGGAATCTGTGCCTTCTGCCATAAAAAGTAAACGATTTTTCTGTTTCTAAAAATATATATAGCTAGTCCTGTTTTAACATTTCCAAATATAGCAAGGAACCAAGGAACACATACGTGGATTAAGAATCTAAAACAAGTAAACGCATCTACAGGAAATTGGTAAACGCTGCGATTTGTAGCAAACTACAGTAAAAATCTAATCTGATGGAAATAAGCGCAACAGAACAATAGATATATTTCTCTGTTTACTTGGGTTATCATGGGTATTTTAAATTTCTAGAAAACTGTACATAAAACTTTGTTAATAAAAGCTTTATATCTATCTAGTTTACAGCAGTTAAAACATCACCTGACATAACAAATAATGCGAAAACATATCCACGGGCATAGTGTGAGTCAGCGACGGCTTTGGCAAATAACTTTTTTTGTTTAACTTGCTATAATAATTTCAGAATGAAAACAATTTAAATTTGATTTTAATGTGTACACCCACCCATAAGCATATAAATTAGGCCATAAAATTATTTTTATTGCATATTTGCGTTTATGAAAACCTGATCATTAAAATTAATTATCAGATGTAAACAAGATTATTTTTTGTTTCAGTATAAAATGTTTGTAGTTTATTGCACCTTTCTTTAATCATGCCTCTAGCAACAAAAATGAACGTATGGACTTTGTACGCCTAACAATTTAAATTGAATTCAATCCAAAACAAATATTTTAAATTACACATTTACGGGGAAATCCAAACAAATTATAAATTCATATAAATGCAGATGCAGGGGGAAATGGGTACGTTCTCCTTTTTTTAAAGAACACGAGCTTAAATAAGGAACATAGGCGTAAATACAATGCAAATTTCGTGCAACCACGGGCGATTTCAAAAGCAATACCATTGGGGTAAAATTTACCCTTTTTGTGACGTCACCGAACTATTGTTCCTTATGGGAAAGACTGCGAATGAACGTTTAATTATTTATGTTTAAGGTGCGATTACAAAAAACGACTAGTTCTACAAAAATTTACTATGAGAGCTTTTTGTAGACAATTTTATTTGCTTCAAGAATATGAATTTGTCAAAGGTTTAAGATTCCGAGATTTTGTATAAAAAATGTAACAATTGTTGAAAAATCAATAATTTTAATGATGCACCTCTTAATGTTAATATTTAGGGCTGAAAATTTCAGGATATTTTTCTCTCATTATGAACAATATTTTTACAGTACCGTTAAAAAATTTTTTAATTTTTTTGGTCTAGTCTAATATAAATGTTTTTAAATTTAGATAATAATTAAGTGTTCTTCTTGCCATCTTCGCTCTGGGCCGCCAGTTGAAGGAGGCCACGAAAAGGGAGTTTTATATAAGAAAAAAGGTAATTTTTCCGGTTTTGTAATTAGTATGTAAGAAAAAAGGGAACACAGGATATACAGCTTGTCTACTTAAGTTTGCACCATATGGAAAACTGTTTTATTATTACTATTACAAAAAAAGTTATTCTCTATTAAAAGTTCTGCATGGTCTAAAACCCAAAATGGAAACATGGGATATTAATTTTTGCAGTGGTACACTAGGTATGTCAAAAAATGGAAACTTTGTCTAAAAAAACAGCTTTATTTTTCATAATATTGAAAAATTTTATAAAGAAAAGATATTTGGAATTAAAAATAGCATTCAAATATGCAAACTTGGTCGTTTTAAGAAAAATTATTTTTTATTTAATTTTTTACATACTAACGGGGAAAATTTTGTACATTAGTGCATAGCTATTTCAAAATTTAATATGTAAAGAAAGCTTAAGAAATGGCAAAAACAGCGAAAAGTCACAAAAACGCTCGTTATCGCAGAAAAAATCTTTTTTTTTCTTTAATATTAACCAAATTGCATATTTGAAAGTTATTTTGAATTCTTAAAGTCTTTCTTAATAAAAATTTTCGATATTAGAAAAAATAGAGGTACTTTTCTCTTAAACAAAATTAATATTTTTTGACATTCCTCGTATACCACATTACAAAAAAGTATAACTGATGAATGCATTTTAGGTTTTGAACCATGCAAAACTTTTCATAAAAAGTAACTTTTTTTTCGTAAAATTATTAATAAAAAGTTTTTCATATGGTGCGAACTTAAGTAGACACGCTGAAATATGCCCCGACCTATACTTTCCGCCCCAGCCCCAACACCTCTAGCTATGCCACTGTTGCCATCTAAATCACATTAAAAGGGATTTTTGGACTTTTTCTTAGGAATAGATTAAATAGGTTAATATTTCAGCTATCTGAAAAACTTTTTATCATAAAAAAACAAACGAAGGATTAAGAGGAAAAACGCTCATTTTCAAAACATAAAAAATAAAATAAAAGTTTAAAAATTATTTTTTCCAGAGCTTTAATATGCTTAGCCGATCTAGGTGATATCCACTATCCAGGGGCGCATTCAGAATGGACGCCCGATAAAGACCCAGTAAAGACATGCGCTATAAGCAAGACCTTATCAAAACTAAACAAAAGGAACAAATTCGTTTGGCGACGTTACAAAATAGGTAAATTTTACCCCAAGGTTGTCGAATCTAAATGCGCCCCAGGTCAGATTTTCTTATGGAATAAAACTGTAGAGTAAAGCTGGTATAATCATAAAAATTTTCGTGTAGTTTTAAATATTTATAAACTAATCTCAACAAATTCTATAAATATAGTAGTAATGCGTTGTATAAAAAAATAAGTAGGTAATTAAGTGTTAAAAAAATATTTTTGATAAAATAATGATAAAAGGCAATAACTTTAAATAATATCAAAATATAACAGAATCTTTAGCACACTCATAAACAAAGAAACCTATGGGTTAACTACTCAGTAAACATATAATCGTTAATAAAATAAATATTATAATCTTAAACAAATTTTCGTAAAAATTTTATTTAAAATCAAACCTTTCAGGCACCATCGTGATTACACCACAAAAGCTACCAACGATTATCAGAACTATACTAAACTGAAAATATTTTAAATTATGAAAATTACTTGCTCAAACAAAAACTGAAAATGATTAATATCCTACACCATGCCAAATGATTAGCGGTTAAACAAACAAAAACGGAATCTTGGTGTCAACACATGCATGATACTTTTCTTGTCTAACAAGCTTGTTTGAATCGAATAAAACAAGGATAGATACTTGATAAGAGTCGACGTAACAGTGTTCTAAAATCCGCAAATATTAGACAAATAGGCGGCAGTATACATAATTTATTTGCTACGCTGATGTCATCCTGTCACCTGCGAGTTATTTATGTATTTTTAGGTGTGCAAATGTTCACACTTACCTCCAATTGAAAGAAGGATTGCCAAGTAATTTAATTTTTAAAAGCTTTGTTCTAAAAAAATATTTTAATAATCATTCAATATTAAATTAAGTTTGTTCATATTACCAATTCTAGTTCAGTTTACATAAATTATGGTTTGAAAGCCAATTTATCAAGATGCAGCCTTGAAATCACGTGTATTTTAGTTAATTAATTTATTTAATAAAAGTACAAGACGACGACACAGCAGCCGATGGGCTTGTAACTGTTGTATTTACTTGTTAAATAGATTTCTCCCTTGCTTCGCTTTCCATTATTTTACTTCTGATCCTAAAGTCACGTACAGACTTGGATACAATCGGTGAAAACATTTGTTGGCCGACTGTATCTTGAATGTTGCACATCGGTCGGCCGACTTGTTGCAAACGCCATAGCAACATCGGTGGGCGTTTTCATCCAAGGAATCGGCAAGTCGCCTGTTTTCCATTTAATATGAAAAACTTCGGCAGGTTCGTAAGAGCTTTAAAACTAGTGTGGACGCGAAACACTTGTATCTGCAAATGTTGGCCAACTTTGTTGCTGAAAATTTTTTGAACAAGATACAGTCGGCCGACAATGTTGTCCCGATTGTATCCAAGTCTGTACATGGCTTAACTTCCTAAAAATTAGAGTCTACAAAGAGATCCTGATCATGCATCCTGCACATACATGTGCACTTTAGTTAATGAATTCATTAAATAAAAGTTAAAAGTAAAAGTTCAACACAGGGGCTAATGGGCTTGTTACTGTTGTATTCACTTGTTAAATAAATTTTTCGCTTGCTTCGCTTTTCATTTACTTCTGATCGCAACTCTCTAAGAATAAGGGTCTACAAGGGGTCCTGCACATACTTTTCACTAAGGCTTAATATACAGGTTGTGTGGAAAGTCAACAATAATATTAAAAGGATTGGTAGAACAACTTCTAAGCATTCAAAGAAACATAAAATGACCTTAGTGAAATATGGATGGTTTTCGATTTAAAGACATTTGAATTTTTTTCTTTTTACAATTAGCAATCACCCGTATATTATATATAAAAAATTACAGCTATAGTTAAGTCCATCCTTGGACACACTAGATTTTTAAATAGAACTTTTGATTTTAATGTTGAACTTTGATCATTGAAGTGACTGATAAGAACTGCAAAACTGAAATTATAATTTAAAAATATAAATTTCTTTAGATGTGGTAGTCAAAAATCAGATCCAAGAGTATTACGATCATGACGAATTTCAAGTGCCATATCTTAAAACACAACGATTTTTACTAAGGTCATTTTATGATTTTCTCGGTGCTTATTGGTTGTTCCATCAGCCCTTTTAATATTATTGTTGACTTTCCATACATCCTGTAGATCAATCTTTTTACAAATTTCAGTAACTTAATCGGGTGTTGTATCAGCTCTTTCAATATTATCGTTGAGCGCAATGATCTGTCTATGACCTCTAACCCAATCACCAGTTGGGGAAACATTTTAAGGTAGCAGTTTATTAAAAATATCGTTAGTGGTGGCACTACTGCGTTGTCTTAAAGATGTTGTGAAATGCAAAAACTGCATATTTCAGGGCTTGGACAACATTGACGAAACGCGGGAAAAGATGGGTTAAACATTTAATAACCCGACAACCACGGTATTTTGGTACTTAGGCATAGGCCTTCGGGGGATGTCACAAAAAATAGAATTCTTTTTTGTTACTTTTATTTTACCGTTCGAAACTGAGTAAGTGCCTTTACACACTAAGCCGGTTTTGACGGACAGAGATAAAAAATTATACGAAGCCTTTGAGTTTGCCGACTTTCCCCGTTCTCTGCGCATGAAAGGTTTCGTTTGACTCCATACACTTCGATAGCGTTGGTCCGTCGCCCGTATTTCCGTCTTTCGCTAATATGAAAAGGCAGTAAGTGTTTGGAAAACTCTCTTAACCGCGTAATGCAACGTGCAACACAACATGCAAGGTAACATGCAATGCACCAAAGAACAAAGGCTCTTAATGTTGTAGCTGCAACCTCCTCTTTAAATGGGCTTATCTGCATTTAAAACGAACTTGTAGACCAACGAGGCTGTAGTTTAATATTTTTATTTTAACATATTACTTGGTGGAAAAAAACGGAAAACCGAAAGATGTCGTCGCTTATAGAAAACTCAGCTATTTGATAAAAGAAACAGTTTTACAAAATTGATTTCCTTTATGACATTCAATTACTTATTTTTTCTTCTGCCTCCACATCTTAACTTCGTTTTCCATTACGCATTACGCGCAACCGTCCAAACGTGCGAATCTTGTTGCGTTGCATGTTGCATGTATGTTGCATTACATCCGTCTGTACGCGGCTTTAAAATAATAGACTATGACTCGGTAATATAAATTTAGTTTTGTGTCTTCCGGGAAACAATGGGGAACCCCTCCGCTATTTAGTGGTATTTTCGTCATTTAAGGGTGATTCCTAACACCCGACAGAATCTGAACTATTATTACGAATAAATGTTCCTCATTCAGGCGGGTAACTAGATCTAGAGGGATTAGATATCCAGTGATGGTGGAGTTGGCAACTAACTCTATGGGCCAGTCAATAAAATATATATTACCATTGTATGAGAAGGTAGTACCTTCTCATATAATGACATATTACATTATTACTACATACTGGGTTAGTAAAAAGTACTGCAGCTTTTAAATATCTTTGAAACTGCTATAGCTATAATAACCAAAATTGGTATTTAAGGGATTTTGGACATGTAAAATAAAACAGTGATATTGGCACTGTTGCCAGATTTCGCAATTTTACGCTGGATATATATTTTTTAGTTTTTTAAATGGAATGCCCCATTTACTTGTATTGCATTAAATTGGACGGATCAAATTTAGAAAGTTTTTAAAAGATATATACACTAAATTTTTAGCAAAGAGTAATTTAGGTCCTAAATAACTTTAAACCCGCTAAAGCTATGTTTACAAAATTTGGTATTTGGGGTTTTTTGGCATGCCTAATTGATCAGTGATATCAGCATTGTTGACAAATTTTAATTAAATTACGGTGTTGTCATATCTCGGTAAATGGTAAAAATTAAATTTTGAAAATTTGGAATCTTACTAAAGTTGGGACTCCCCTTTAATTGCAACTAATATGAATAGAGCATTCCATTAAAAATTTCAAGAATATTACATGTAGCGCAAAACTGGAAAATCTGGCAACAATGACAGTATCACGCAGCATAATTGGTTTTAGAGATATTTGAGCGCATCTGAACTTCTTACCTAAAATGTGGTGTGTTTATATCTTAGCAGCTACTAATATAAAAATAGAAAATTTGTGGACTTATTAAATTTAGCCTGAGCAATTTATTGCAATAAAAATAAATGGTACATTTCATTTAAAAAAACAAAAAAGATACGTGTAGCACAAAACAGGAAAATCTGGCAACGGCGCCGATAATACTATTAAATTCTTTATGCCCGATACCTTTCAGATACCAAATTTGGTAAATGTAGCTTAAGCAATTTTAAAGATATTTAAGAGTTGCAGTACTTTTACTAACCCAGTGAACATGTATATGTAGGAATTCCTTAAATCTCGGTTTAAGTGATAAGAATACACTAATAATAAAATAAATCAAAAAAGAACCTTCAGAGCATCATGTAGGCAGACTCCTTATATATGCCATTGAGACTTAAGTTAATAATTTATTTGCAAAGATTTGGGGTCGTTTCAAAACATTAATGAAACTTTAATTTTAGAAGGACCTTCACAGTTCGAGAAGTCAGTGGATTAGGAAAACAAATATGCTTGCAACGAATTAACAGATGTGCAGGTCAACTCAGTCTTTACACATAAATAACTTGTTACCTTAACCTTAGACATCTTGGAATACTTTGCGGACACAACAGATACATTACCGTTTTGATCACTGAAAGGTAAATACGTACATGTTAACTCTAACAGAAACCAGTTGTTATTCTAATATCTCAGTCATATCTCTAAACGTTGACGTGGTTAAAACAATGAGTTAATCACAAGCAGCCCAAAAAGAAAGACTCAAAGGGCCGTCAAGCAAGCTGTGGCCGCACTAAATAAGGGGAAGTTGGCGGTTCTGCTTTGGCTGAGCTCAACATGGAGAACCGAGATGGCTAAATCTTAAATAATGATACAAATAGAATAAATACTTGTGACTGGCTGTCACAAACAAAGCTGAAACAAACAAATTAAAAAAAGAAACACCCTGCATTACCTAAAGAAGAAAACCTACAGTTACAAAGGTTTGCGCAAAATAGGAGATCGAGACTTTATTGAAAAATCTAATAAAAATATAATATGAAGTCGAGAATTTGGCAACGACTGCACTTACTGGCTCGATTATTATACAAATTAAAATTAAAATAGATTCATTAAAAGCTTACATATTTTTTTTTATATCTATTTAACTTAAAAAACCTTCACATTCCACGAAGTCATTGCTTTCAAAAAACAAGTATATTTGCGATGAGTCGGCGAACGTTGTAGGTCACAAAATATTTTAAAATAACTTTTTAAACTAGCCTTAGTTTTTTAGAATTAGTTGCGGTAACTTCCGCGACAACAAGTTTTCACAGTAATAAAAATTGTAATTTACTTAGATAAATTTTTAAAAACAAACTATCTGTTTGGCTTTATTATAAAGGGTAAATTAAAAGTCTAAAAAGCTTATTTACTTGTTATCCACAAAACTTTTTAATTTCTTTTTGTAGGTATATAGCCAGCAAGTAAACTTTTCATTTAAAAATATTTTGATGTATACATGGTTGCTAACAAAAGCGTTTCGGTATAAAGTTGTTTTTTTTTAATGTATCACCCTGTATTTTATACAAATTTTTTAAGTTTTAAGAAGAAATATGTAGTAACAAAAGAAAATACATATCGTGCCAGCTCCATTCTATCATTTGACTTTCAATATGTTGAACACTAGCAGGTAGCGATTAGATAAAGCACAAACACATTCAAAGTCCGGTGACTGCCTAAATAATAAAATTAACTTTAGTATGTTCTCCCCTATCTTTGAAGATAAATATTAAGGTAAATATTAAATTCAGAATACACTTAAGACCAAGAAGTTTCTGTTGATTTTTGAATCGTTAGTGGATACAAATTAAAAATACGTTATAGAGCTAAAGTTTAAAAAAACATTTCGAAAAAAACTAAAAACAATATTCTCCCGGCTACGTTTGATTTAAACTCGTAGTATCAATATAAAGAAATACAAATGTTCTTGGTAATTTTCTAGAAACCTGCGGCAACTCCGATTATGACGAAATTTGGTATACAGGGGTTTTTGGGGCGCTGATCACGAATCTGAAAGAATTTTTGGCGGAAACGTTTCGTTCTTGAGATACTCACCATCAGACTTGAAATTTAAACTAATCCTATTTTTACAATATTCCCTTCTTTTTGCACACAATTATTGATTTAAAGCAAAAGTGGCACACAATATTTGATTTTCACCTTTTAAAACCCCGTTTTTACGTATTTTACATTATTTTTGCATTAAATTGCATAGCTATACTTTGACTTATTTTAATTCCAGTGTGCCATGAAGCCCTATGTGTATGTATGGTTGCCACATTATCAAAGAAAAGCAACGCAATTTAATGGAAAAATAATGTAAAATGTAGAAAAACGGGGTTTTAAAAGGTGAAAATCAAATATTGTGTGACATTTTAGCTTTAAATCAAGAATTGTGTGCATAAAGAAGGGGGAATATAGTGAGCTTTGTTCAAATTTGAACTTTGATGATGAATATCTCGAGAACGAAACGTTTCCGGCAAAAAATTCTTTCAGATTCGTGATCAGCGCACCAAAAACCTCCGTATACCAAATTTCGTTAAAATCGGAGTTGCCGCAGGTTTCTAGAAAATTACCATGTTCTTTTGCTTTAAACCATCTCCTTTCAACACATTGACAAAAATTGCCAATGAAAGTTTTTTTGCAAACAATTCTTAATTTAAGGCTAAATTGGTACTTAATATTTGATTTTTCCCCTTTAAAAATCCATCAATCAAATATTAAGTGCCAATTTAATGATGAATATCTCGAGAACGAAACGTGTTAAAATCGACGATGAGTCCAGTTTGTAAACAATTACCAAAGTTTTAAAGTGGCACGATGTGTATATCGCAACTTAGCATACACATTTATAAACTAAAATAGATTGAGCAAAGGAGGTATTTTAAATAGGAATTTTACAGTGACCGAAACAATTATCGGCTAATTTAAATTCCAAAACAGTTTTTACAAATACAAATTCTGATTTAATTTTAGAAAGGCCTTCACAGTTTACAAAAATCACTGCCGAACTCCCGCTGTTCGAGAAACATAAATAACCTAATCGTGATTCAACACATTTTGCCAACATTTTGTGTACACCTAAATAACTTTTTTACCTTAATCTCAGCATTTTGTTAGAATAAATCATGGAAACTAAGACAATACTAGCAAAAATGCACACCGAAAGAAACATTTGCAAAATAAAACGAAAACTAATGATATTAGCAAGAACTTTCGCGAAAAAAAACTGTGCACGACAAAACTGAATGTACCCGACCCGCTTTCTTCTTCGGACTGTCAAAATATTTTGGCAACAAAACAAAAGTAAAGCAACAGTCTCCACCCGATAGGAAAGTTTTTTATTCAGTCAGCAGACAATACACAATAACAACGTAACACTGGTTATTGCAACAAAAAGAATAAATAAATAAATAAATACACCTACATTGCTAGTAGTTTTAGGTGAAGACCTAAAGTAGACATCTGGTTCTCGTGCAGAATCATTGGAAACTCACTCAAAAACTCAAATATTTTAAAGTATAAATGGTCTTGCTGCCACCGGCAGGAGTTAAGTTAAAAATAGCACAAAACAAAAATTTATTTTTAAAAGTCACACGCGGATTTTCGCTGATTTTCACGCACTTTGGGTAAACAGGGCGATTTTTTTCTCTTAGAAAAACGCGTCGATTACCGTAGAATATTGCTTTTCGGCTAGAACAGTCGGGCTTCAACTAAATTACCTGATAAGTTGGCTCATTGTATTTATAAAGCGCAACTGTATTAGCGCTTTTATCTTATCTACTGGACATAATTGTACTGTTTGCTAACAAAGTAATGCAGCGAACTTTTTATATACTTTGATAATTTTTGTTGAAGTCTTTGTACATAAAAAGACATGTGTATATAAAATTAGTAATACAGTTTTTAACAAATGTACTTTGTGTACATTGTTTCACAAACGTCGCTTCGAATAGAAAACAAACTGAATTTTCAACATTTTTACCCAAAATGGTCTAATTCCACTAGGGTGGGTCAAAAAAATAGACTATTTTTATTTGTACTTCTGACACTTAAAAATAGGATCCTAGGCACCTCCAGAGAATGCTTGGCAACGAAAAGTCCTTAATTTTAATAAGAAGATCCGCTTCATTACAGAGTTGCCCATTTTTCTCTTTCCTATACAAAAAAATCATATCTTACCATTTGTTGTTCATACAGAAAAACTCTAAAACAGTTTTTGTGTAAAATAACGCCCTACAAAAAGGGTTCTTATACTGTTTCGATAAATCAAACCATTAAAAAATTCAATATTAAATATTGAAAATTATTAAAGAAAAATTTAATTTTTGCTTTGATTTTGTAAATTGTTGAAAAATAATTATTGACAATTGAATAGCTGCTATTTTTATCGAAAATTAAACGCGCTACAAAAAGATCTTTTATACTTTTTTAAGTAAGTTAGAAAATTTAAAACAAAAATTTTTTTACTAAATATTTTTAATCTTTGACCTTAAATATCTTTTAATTTGTTAGAATTATCAAAAAGTATAAGTGACCATTTTTGTAGGGCGTTCAATTGTCTACAAATAAATTTTTAAAAAGTTTTGCTGTATGATTAATGAATGGTGAGATATGTTTTTTTTATGGGACTGAGAAAAATATGCAAAACTGTAATGAGGCGCATCTTGCTATTAAAAATAAGAGCTCATCGTTGCCGAGCATTTCCTGGAGGTGCCTTAAGAACCAATATTTTAAGGTCAGAAGTCAAAATAAAAATAGTTTATTTGATAATATCGACCTCCAGAAGTCAACTTCGATCTGTAAGTTATCCAGATTTTTTTTAAATCTTAACTTGGCTGTAAAAAGTGACAAAAAGCAGCTTATTGACACACTTTAGATAATTTTGGGGTCTGTCCAGTTGGGCTGTGAAGGAATGAATTAAAGTGACACTTCGTGTTTCATAGCTTGTCAAATGGTAATGAAATGACTATCTTGTGAGTGTAGGGTCTTTTATAAGGCGAATGACCTTCTCCTTGTAATCCAAAATGATAGGTTGTGGGACAAACGTACAGAGGTTACAGATTAGAAAAGGAGAAATACTTTATGGCTCGAAAAGGCTTTTTAGAAGCTGCTGTTTCACCATCGTTTAATTATATACCACTTGAGGGATCGTTTATGAAGATAGCCGCTCATAGATAGAGATTTCGTATTGGTAAATTTTTGCTTTTTAAATCAAGCGTAAAGCCTGATTTAAAAACGAAATACTAGAATATAGGGTACTATCGTCATCGTCGAACTATGATTAACCCTATGATACCCCAGAATCAAGTTGGTGAAAACCAGACAAAAAAATGGCAAATAAAATATGTTTAGGTATACAGGAATATTTTGTTTATTTATATGTTTCATCTTTGTTAGGTGACTTTTGGTAGACTGTGGATAATGCTTTCGTAATTTTTAAATGCCTTTGCACTGGTATAAATACTGGCGATTGACCTATGTCATCTTATCGAATTATCCTGAAATTCCGCCCAAAAATTTTAAATAAAGAGTTTTTTTTTACTTTTTAATTGAATAAAGGAACGGTTTTAGAATAAGCAGGGCAAACGCAATACTGAAACTTATTTTTATTTAAAATTTAAAAGGTAGATTTGCACGTAGTATTATAAACAAATTCGTCATATCGTTTAATAAATCCACAATTAAATCTCTTTAAATCAACAATAAAATTATTTAATTACTCTGGTTTAATTAAATAAGGGAACAAAATAAAGAGAACTGATGTAATTTTTATCAAGTTTTGCATTGCCTTTCTTAATATGAAGCTTCTTCTTATAATTTTCTAAACTATTTCCAAAAAAGAATAATATCAATATCCATTGCAAATATTTGACTTTAATACTGTTAACCATTAAAAGTAGATTTACAAAAATGTGTTCAGTGTAATATCGCATTAAAATAAGCATCTAATGTTTAAATTTAGTCGAGCTGTTTCAGTACAATTCCATTAACAAGATAGATTAAAAACAAATTTAAAAATATCATAACAGAAATAATTATTTCTTGTTGTTGTAGTCTCATTTTTGCCTAAATAAATATAAGAACACGAAGTTATGCCAAAATGATTTAATTTAATAAACAAATTTTAACAATGACCATACATTTTTTTACATGTACTACCAATGTCTCTGTGATCGCTGGTATAACGAATTTAATCGTGGTCTCCGTTCTCTCATGGTCAAAAGTCGTTTTTAATTTGGCAACATTGCCAATTTTATCTCTGTATGCATCTGCGTCTTTTATTACATGGCCTAGTTATCTAACCGAATAAAAAGTTGACAAATTTTTTAAATACATGCAAAAGTGTACCGACAAAAATGAAATGTTTAAAAAAATTAATAGCAAATAACTGATTTATTATCAGCAGCGGCTGGTGATGGCCAATTTGGTAGATTAACCAGCACCATAGGTAAAAACCAATGTTGAAAATTTTATTTGGGCCTCCTATTATAAGCAATTAATCCAATAAGTTTCTGGTAATAATATGTTAAACAGTGAAACAAATAACGGGTTAAAGGGGATTTTATATTTTATAGTAATTAACAATTAAAATAATATATATATTAGGGGGCGTTCATAAATTACGTGAGGTTTTTTTAATTTTTGGACTACCCCACCCCTGATAAGATTTGATGAGAGTTGAGAAAGCCAAAAGACGGCGTATTTCAAACTAAAATTGATTTTGTTGCAAAAATAATTTTGAAGAGCAAAAAGGTCCTCCACTCAAAAGTAACACTGCATCACATTTTAAGATGGTGCGGGTTGGCCCACCAAATTGGCCATCACCAGCCGCTGCTGTTTATTATTATATCAAACTAAAAATATCAGTGGTATAATAACCCTTGTAGTTTTAAAATGTGGCACGATTCTCTAAAGTCGAAAGGTTACAAGAAACTGTGCCAGGAATGAAGTGTTTGTACTTTTGTTATAAAATCAATTAATATACGATTAGGGATTTTTGTCTAAATTAGACCACTTAAAGTAGAAAACTTCACTCAAATTAAAATAAAATAAGATGAACAGAACAAACACTTTAATTCAATGCCACCAGCACCAAATATTAATTAAAAATATTATTTATTTTTACAGACAGAAGGTCTAGATAACATTTCTGAGATAAAGGGACAAATATGTACATGAAGAATTAAAAGAAAAAACATTAAAACTTTCCGAGAGAAATTATCAGATTTTATGTGTCCTGTTTTACAAGGTCTTGCATCAACTAAATCGCGTCTATTTTTAATTTAAAATTGTATGAAGATAAACTTACATATACAGGGAGTTTGCTAATGACATGCTAATGTTTTTCTTAGATCGTTTTACAAAAAAAAAAGTTTATATGTATACATGTCCGCAATGGCTTAAATAATTATTTTGTTACAGAGTATAGATTTTTTCTTAAAACTTCTGTTTAGTATCTTTCAAACTTACTTGCGTATAATTTTAATTTGAATAAGTTTTTATTGGGTATAAAACTAAATATTTTAAAAAATTGGCTTTTTATTGCTTCACCAGTGACGTACCTTCAAAGATGTCCGCTGCTATTAAAAATGAAATTTTTGAAAAAGACCACATTTACCTAATGCAGCCCCCGTGTTGGATTAACAGGTAAAAGGAATATAAAAGTGGAGTACAGAACAAGGTACAGGGTGTTTATTTATATTTTGCCACCCACTTTTAACTATAACCAACAGGGATAGAAAAAACGTCCTGTATAAAAGTTTCATACTTTTTAATCTATTATCTTTTGAGCAAACAACACCCTATATATTATGTCACATTTAAAAGGTCGTTTAAAAAGCTTTACAAAAATACATTTGATATATCTATCTTTAATAGTTGTCGAAATATGACTACTTAAATCTGAAAAATAGTAGGTATAATTTCCATTATACCTACCTACGGCACTAAGGTGAGACTGTAGATGTAATGGAAATTATATCCAGATTTAAATGGCCATATTTCCGAAACAATTGAAGTTAAACATATAAACTGTGTTTTTTTGTAAAGCTTTTTAAAAGACCTTTTAATGGTGACATTATATACAGGGTGTCAACATTAAAAAAACTTTACCTCTTCTTTTTCTAGAGTTTTTGATGTTTATTTTTCTATGCTCAAAATAGATGGAAAAGTATGAAACATTTACACAGGACTTTTTTCCATTGTTTTTGATTATAGTTAAAAGTAGGTGGTAAAGTATAAAAGAAAACCCTGTATTACCTTGTACCGTAATTACAAGCAAAGCAATCTGACAAAGATAAATCAAATGTAAGACGTGTTGTAGATAAACCTTTGCGCTAAACGAATCCCATGATAATTGGTCAGGTAGAAGTGTAAAGATGGTATAAAAAAATTATAGAATAAACACTTTAAAAAAATTTTAAAAAGTAGATTTGTTACTTTCAAATAATGTAACCTTTCACATGCAGGCGCTTTAGTATTTTATGCTTTATTTGTTTTCTGGGAGGTTAAATTTAAACAAAATATTTGGCGTCTTGTTAAGATTTTATTTTATTGGATTAAAATAATTTCAACCAAATGCTAATGAACCTTTGTTTATGAAACCTTGTTTATGAAACTTTTATTGTAGTTAACTTAATATTAAATATTTCAATATTTTATTTCTTTTAAAGTAATCATAACTTTAATGATATTGTGTAAGAGCAGAATAGTGTCTTTATAATGTATAAAAGTTTTAATTTTCTTAAAATGTTAAATAAACTTTTTAATTTTATTCTGGAGAAAAGTCAAATAATATTTTGTTTAAATCAGGCGCTTTAGGTTACATTAGTCCCATTACACGTGAGACGTACGAACGCCCTACACTCTACGCCTGATGCAATAAAGGAATGTAACCTTTCACATGAAGGCGAGGCGAGTACGCGTTATGTTACATTACTTTGAATGCAAAACTTTTTGTCAGGCGTAGGTCGCGGGACTTACTTTGAATGCAAAATCTTTGTCAGGCCTAGGGCGTAGTGCGTTCAAACGTCTCATGTGTAACGGGACTTACTTCATACGGTAAAATTTAAAAAAAATGATTATCTAACTTTAATAATTTTCCGACAAATACGAGGCGTGTTTTTAAAGTAAGTACAGTTTTTAAATTGCGTAGCGCTCGATCGATTGCGAGACATACATCTGTTGGGAAGCCACAAACGCCATTACGGAACCATCCGATCGAGTCTACATCTGTTTGCGTAATTTTAAACTGCCTTCACCTATTGAGAATCCCGCCGACCGCGAAGTGCGAGCTGTAATACGGTTTCTCTGTGTTCAAGTCTTCAATCATTTATCGCCAAATCAGTAAAATGTATGGTGAAAATATTATGAGTGATGAAATGGTGCGGAAATGGGTTAGGTCCTTAAAAGATGGCCGCACAAACATTCATGATAAGGAACAAAGTGGGAGATCTTCAGTCATTACCGATGATCTGATTCAAAAAGTGGACTGTAAAAAATATTGACATCTTTAAAGGCCCTAACCCCTTTTTCGCACCATTCAATCACTCATAATGTTTTTACCACACTACTGATTTGGCGATGAATATCAAATGATTTGAAGCCTTGAACACAGAAAACCGTATTACATCACGCACTTCGCAGTCGGCGGAATTCTTAATAGGTGGAGGCATTTTAAAATCACGCAAACAGATGTAGACCCAATCGGATGGTTTCGTAATGGCGTCTGCTTTTCAACAGATGTAGCTACACGGAACGCGTTCGCTAAAAGTCGACCGCAGCGCTGCGGAGGCGTAATTTAAAAACGGTACTTACTTTAAAAACACGCCTCGTATTCTTTATGACTCAAATCAATCTATTCGAGCAACTGTGCAATGAACTTCTACTAGTTTTTTAAAAAGTCACAATGCAAGTTGTATGTATAAACAAAAGTATTTATCATAGTGTAAATAAATTACTTCTTTAATTATAAGAAGTTTAAAGCAAACAAAACCTCCGTTATTTAATAACATATAATTTCGGCTTTTTTCCATTTGTTAATGTATACATTTTTTAAAATAATTTAAATTTCGTATTTCTTAAGAGACAAAAATTAAATGTTTTAGCGCAATAACTGTTACGCTGTTATGTTCCTTTAGAAAAAATGGTACTAGTGCACATCCACGCCCTAAAAATGCTTTGATTTAAGCTATTTACTTACTTTAAACATCAAACAGTGATAAAAATAATTGGTATATGATCGATTTTTGACAGCGAAAGGGTCAAAAATTATATATGACATGTGATTGTATTCAGCATGTCATATTCTATCGAAATAAGATATAATATACTGGTGGTGTCTGTTTAAAATATATAAAGTAAAAGTTAATACATCAACCAATCACACAATTATGTCAAATTACAACATACCAAATTTAATTTTTTCTATCCTAAAGAAAAAAAAGCTATACGGGGGTACCACTAGTGAGAAACACCCTGTAGATAATTTCACGTTTTCCACCTTACCAAATGATTATATTTATTATTTTGAATCTGCCAATAAAATAAAATTTCTTGCTTTTTGGCACACCTACAAAACCTGAAAACATTTTATTCTTACTTGTCCCTGTCCCTTTCCTCCAAATAAAAATATCCATTAGGTCTTATGAGCAGAAGTTTCACCTCTACAGATAATGCTACAATAATATTAAGAAATCTTCCTTAAATAAAAGAGGTGTATAAAATCGCTCTTTGGTTTCCAAAGGTCGCAGCTTTTGACGGCATTCCTATAACCTTGTCATGTCAGAACTTATTATTACAAGTAACCCACCAAATTTATTGGCAAAGAAAATTGCTTCTTTAATGTAACTCAATAATAAGTTAGACAGTGGCGCCTTTGCCATTAGGCTGAGAGGCTTGAAGCCTAGGGCGGCGGCAAATAAATGGAAGTGAGGACACTTTTTTTTTTTTTTTTGGCTCTTCTAAATTTTTTCATGATGAATAATTTTGGTTGGATTTGGAATTCTTGTACCCACAATTGAAAGAAATGGAAGTGAGGACCTTTTTTTTTTTTTTTTTTGCTCTTCTAAACTTTTTCAGACGGAAAAACATGAGGAAATGGGCGGCGAAAATAAGATAGCCTACGGGCGGCAAGGCTGGGGGCGGCGAAAATAAAATAGCCTACAGGGCGGCGAAAATAAAATAGCCTACGAGCGGCGAAAATAAAATAGCCTTACGGGCGGCAAGCCTCTGTGCGCCTCTGAGATAACCAAATGTGTCATGTATACGTGGATTTATGTGGACATCTGTATTTAAAAGAACTATTTCATTTTTACCTATTACTTTATTAGGAAACACAATGTTACAACATGGTCAAACATCTGATAAAAATGGGTATTCAGATCCTAAATGGCGAAAAATATTTACCATATTTACAAAAAGCATCGATTTTTGGTTCGTGTCTCGGATAGAAGTAAGCCCTTTTGAAAAAACGGCATTAAATTTTAGAAAAAACAATTGCATCATGGGCTAACCATCTAAATAAAACAACAAATGTTTAACAGTTAGCGTTCCAAGTTATTTTATATAAAGCCACGGAACGTAAGTTTTTAAATATTTAGACTAGAACTGCAGACACAACAAAATAAATATTGTACATATTCCTTCTTTGCAGATTCTTTACCGAAATCCAGGACATCTATTAAAATAGTCTACACAACTTAAAGCTGATATTTTTAAATTTTTTATTGCATTCATCGAATAAACCATAAAAAAATATTAAAAAGAAACGATATTTACTGCAAAAACATCAAGTAAAATATGAAAAACGAATGTTATATTACACTAAAAGGGTTTAAAAGTACCCGATAGAGGCTCATAATTTCAATTGCTAATTAGTTTACTTTTTTAATACTAAATGACATAAAACCATAAAAGAACGCTTTTAGCACCTCATTACTTTTTTACTTTAGTTTATGTTACGTAATATGCTTCGATTTTTAAAAACAATCTTCATTGTTTTCTTAAAATTTATCAAGACCAACTAGATATTCTTGACTTTTAGCTTTTAAAAGAAAAACAATCAGTAAACAAATATAAAGTTTATAAATTTTTTGTCAATATGCATAAATCAGATGTTTTAATAGTTTTAGTAGCTTAACATTGATATCCTTATCAGTTTTGCTCTTTGCAAAATCAACAATGAATAATTTGTCAAAATAGTGTATGTTAAAATAAAGCATGATAATACATATTTTAATTTGTTTGTATTTAAATTTTTAATATTTGCAAAATTACGGAAGTGTTAAAATTAGTCATTTCCTTAATAAGATGTTCTGACGTAAATGTGGTTTAAAATATTGTTGTCTTCTACTTCAAACAAATATTGATTGTGACACATAATTTAAATACACGAAAACTGTAATTCATATATGGAATATCAAGAAAAATTATAGAAAATCGCGGAAATGAAAATTAAAAAAAAAAAAACGAAATTAGGCATCAAGAGTCAAACAAGTAGCCCAATGTTGGTTTCTCAAAACTCACGTAACAGGAATCGTTTGTGATTTTAAGTTTTTAAGAATAGCGGGATTAATTCACTATTGCGGGACAAACTTTATCCAAAACACCATAATGCTTCCCTTGTCTTTACTTAAATCATAAATACAGTGAATTTCTTTAATGTCCCCCCGCCCCTTTTATTTTTTGAACGGAATTTAGGTATAACTTTAGGATATAAAATAGATGCATAAATAGTATATTTCAAAGTAAAATTGACAGATGAAAATTTTAAGATGGCGGCTGAACGCCATGTTGGAAAAAAAAGGTAAATGGAAAGGTTGGTTTTGTAGTACATAACTTTAAAGCTCCTGACGAGTACTTTATAACCCTAGAATATAAAGTCAATATCTTTACCTAATACAAAATGGCGGTACTTTTAAATTTACCTATATACCTGATTTGCATGGCCATAATTCCAAAACCAAGAAAGTTAGGTGTACTTGATGTGGTATTTTCTTATAGCTATTTTAAAGATCTATTTAATGAAGATGTAATATACAAGGTGCCTTATTAAAAAATATGTACTTTTTTATCTGCCCTGTATGTTATCATCAGAACCACCATTAAAATGATCTCTTTAATTAATTAACTTTATATTCTAGGGTTATAAAGTACTCATCAGGAGCTTTAAAATGATGTGCCACACGGCCCTCCCGTTTATTTAATCATAATCTTTAACACAATAAAAAAATTAAAATCTTTTATGCATTTTTATTGATAAATGTTTAAAATAATTCACTTTATATTTTAGGGTTATAAAGTACTCATCAGGAGCTTTAAAATGATGTGCCACAAGGCCCTCCCTTTTATTTAATTTCTTTTTTGCAAAATGGCGCCAAGCCTATTCTCGTTTTAAATGTGAAAGAAAAACAAAAATCATGATAAATTAAATGAGTTCGTCACTTTATAGTTAAAAAACTTATTTTAAAGAAAAAAATTAAGATTCGAATCGAGACATTTTTTCCAAAAAAAATTGTAAATTTATTTTTTTTGGAAAAAATGTCTCTTATTTTTTTTTAAATATTTACTTCAAATTTTGCATACCGGCCTAAAATTAAATTCTAAACATCTTTATCAAATAACTTTTTAGATATCAAGCCAACTAACCTCACTTTTGATATTTTAATTTAATTTTTACTGATTATCTCTCCAACGGACGCCCATGAGCCGAATGTCATTATTGATTTTTTGGTTACTCGATAAGCAGAGGTGATGGCCAAAGAAGTTTTTTTTCCATATGTGTCCAATTCTTTGGCAGTCACTGTCTGTATATATACAGTGTGTCCAAGATAAGGATCCTAAGCATGGGAATCTCAGTACCTATTGGAGATACAGCTTAGGTTAAATTAGGAAAAAGTTGTGTTTTTTACATGCCGTTTAAAAACTCGAAAAATTTTCATGGCCTGCTGAGATAATTGGCAAAAACGAAAATTTGACTGTATCGATTTTATTTTTTCTGACTTTATTTGAAGAGATATAAAAAACTAATAAAATTTTTCATTGGCACTTTTAGCTACTACATGATGGTATTTTCAGATTTTATACCCGACGTTTCGTTTTCAAGAAACCATTATCAACTTTTTTTTTATATGGATCGAAAAAAATACCCCCTGTATCTGATTCCATTTTTTATTACAAATTCAACGATGTATCACATGTCATATTTTAATTTTTAGTTAAAAGAAAAATTGCAATTTCTATTTTGTGTACGATGGTACGGAAGGTAGCTAATATTTTAAAATGCCTGTGATAAATGTATACTCACGGTATTTGCCTTACGTGGCATGTTGGATGTTGCATGTTTGATGTATGTGGACGACCCGCCCAAGGAAAAACAAGTGATAGGATTCTGACTTGATGAAATTTTGTTACGTTATTTTTTGTTGTGATTTGATTTCATTTTTCAAATTTTAATTATATTCGGTTAGTTGCATTTTGTAAATTTTAAATCAAAAGTTATAAAAAAATGTTCTTGTCTTAGGTTTTTTCTTTAAAAAGTGTGGAAGTTTAATTAAAGTAATAAAAAGATATACAGCCAGGTCCACATTTTAAATAGTATTCTTAGTCATTAGTTACGTCGTTCTTTTAAGTGAGGTCAAAAATCTATTCTTATATATTTGCGCAGTAATCATGATCACTATAAATATTTTTTTCAGATTGGTCGAATCTAGGGATTATATAAAAACACCTTGTTGTTTTGATTGTGAATGTGCCAACTGTAATAAATTATAGCAAGTTTTTGTGTTTTTCCGAAACATTTAAAATGGGGATCAGTTAATTAAATAAATCTTTTAAGTTGGACAATGCGTAGAAGATAAGAAAATAAAACAACAATCAGTTTAAAAATATCTTTTCAAGTTTTCCAATGGAAATTTTTTGAATTTTACATAATTTGTTGTTTAACATTTTAAGTGTTTGTTTCAAAGTGCTTCATTTAAACAAACAATCTGCCTTGAGTGCAAGACTGGGACAATTTCGTGAAGTTAGCAAAAAGAAAAAGAAGAACACAGGGCTAGCACCATATATGTTAGAATACAACCAAAACGTCAAAATCACAAAAATAACAATGAAATGGACTTTATGATAATAACCTTTTTGAAACCTGTTTAGGGTGGTTCCTTTGGACGATCTGCAGTTTTAAAAATTGCATCTAAAGCATTGTGGTAAGCGTCGACAAAAATTTATGCGTTCAGCAGTCCCACACCGGCTTATATCAAGATTGTCAGACTGAGTTAAGCGCTGCTTTGTACTATGGCAGTATGGATATTTGTGGTAGACTCGTCAAAGGAACCGCCCTTATTAGGTTTAAAGGTTCATTTTCATCACGAAGTCCATTTCATTGCTGGCCATACTACTTTGGCTCTCTTAGACCGATTAATCAGTAGTTTCAATTTTCAAATTTAAATCATTATTACATTATTTTTATTCTTTTAAAACATGAATAATTTAATGTTCTCTCTTCTATTCTGTTTTTAAGTACGTAATTTTGACCTTAGAAATTTTGATTCCTTTGATTGGTTACAAATTTATTAAGAAAATTTTCAAGAAACTTTTTACTTTCCACAAAATGTCTGCTCTAGGAAGATTGTAACTAAAAATTCATTATTAATCTACATTTTTGCCTTGTTTTTGTGACATCCATTTTAGTAAGAATACCTGGTTCAGTAACCAAATAAAATATGTATACAAGGGTGTCTATGTAAGTTGGCGTCATAAGGCTTTTTTATAATATCGATTTTGAAAAAAGTTATTCTTTTAAAAGTTCTGCATGGTCGAAACCTTAAAAGCAGCTTACGGGCGCCAACAGATGACTTTAAGGGGAGTGCAAAAGTAAAAAAATTAAGTGTTAAAGTCGAAAATTTTGAAGAGCAAAAAAAAAGGATCTTCCACATTTTCGTCATCTATCCCTTTTTCTTTCCTTTGTTTCCTTTTCAATAGCCAGGGGGTGCAAAACATCGCAAATGCCTAAAGTGTATTTTTTTTGCCAAACTTTTCTTTCACCACATTTTCAAACATAGGAGGGTGCCAGTGCACCCCATCCTGAGCAGTAATAGCTAACCGTCGTTATCAGCTGGTTGCCTCAGATGGTCCATATCCGGACCTCTCAAGGTGTGGCCAAAATGTAATTTTTGCTAGGTACCTGTATTTGTTCTAATATCAAAAGTTGTTGTAAAGAAAAGATGTTTAGAATTAAAAATTACTTTTAAATATGCAATTCTGTTTACTTAAAAAAAAGATTTGTTTTCAGCGTTAATGATGAAAATTTAGGTTTGTACATTAGTGCATACATTTTATGACTATAAATGTCATAGGACAGTTTTAAATAAACTTTTTAAATTTATTGTTATTAAAACAAGAAGAATGTACAATGCACTAATGTACAAACTTAAATTTTCTGGATTTTCGCAGAAAAAAAATATCTTTGGAAATGAACAAAAATTGCATATTTACAAGTAATTTTTAATTTTAAATATCATGTCTATTATAATAGTTTTGGATATTAGCAAAATAGAGTACTTTACTTAAGAAAAATTACATTTGGCCAAATCATAGTAGATTACTGACACAATTTGATATCTGATGATTGTATTTTAGGTTTTGGACCATGCAGAACTTTTATAAGGAATAACTTTTTCGTCGAATTAAGAAAAGTTTTCCATATGACGCCAACTTACGTAAAACACATGCATGTAAAACAAAGAATAATACAAGTGACAGTTTATTTGTTTGTTATTCTGTGAAATAGTTTCCGCAATTGCAGTTGGCTATAAAAAAACTTTCTTAACACTTCCTTATCTTAAGACGCGTCATTTAGTCTGTCCTCTCTGAATTATGCTTAATATAAGTAATAAACACCAGTTTCTTTTGTCTGATATGCTGGCATCGGAAGAAAATGTCGCTTTTATCTCTATAAAAAGATTAACAAAACCTATAATTGTAATTCCCCATAATCTTCTATTAATTACGGGAATATTACCTTTTAAAAATTAATAATTTCGTTTGGAAAATAGATTATATTGTCCGCCTAACAACAAATAAGTTTCATTTATGATGCTGTTTTCATATGTGTGTTAGATAATTTAAAGTAGGTTAATAAACACCATAAATATTGTAATGTAATGTCAGTAAACATATTTTTTCACATGAAAAGAAAAGGGCGTAATAACTAAAAATATACGGGAATAAAATTTTAAAAATTCAAACGCCACGTGTCCTTTTAAATAAATTTATGTAATGACGTCAAGACTATTTTTTAAATTTAAAGTATAATATTAATGACTACCAATTATTTTAGACTCATGTTCTTAATGGATTTCTGATAAATTACGTAAACGCCGGAAAATGATATTTTATTTTTGCCCAAATACCATATCACAAAGACTCTCAATATATTTTTCCTTAAACTTCTTTTATAAAGAAAATGCAATTAATAATTTTTCTTCCTTTAATTTTAATAACTTCTGTATGTTTTCCACAAAAAAATAAATTTAGACCTTATTTTAGATTATAATTTAAATTTTGTCTTATCAGAGTAAACAAAAAGTAGACGAATGAAATTAAAACTGACCTTAACTTACCAAAATATAGTGCCTACTATTATTCACGATTCGGGCTTGTATTTTTTTCCTTTATAAATAAAGTACTAAAGAATTGTGTCACATAAATAGGTTTTTACTTTATTTATGTATGTTAAAAATATGAAACTAGACCACAAAAAAATTAAAAAGTGTTTTATCAGTTACGAATACTTTTACGAAAATTATCTTTATATAGTAAAATGTTTTAAAAAGTTTGAACCTACCGAAATATTTTTGGAAAATAATTATTTAGACTCCAAGGAGACTATTACCTAAAAAATATACCAAAATCATAAAAGCTGACACGTGACTAATTGTTATCATTTTTGGTTGACTATTTTAATTTTAAATTTTGTGGTTTATAATAAAAAATAATAATAATTTTGATAACAACAATGGGCGCATTAATGAGATTTACAGCGATAAAGTGTTGTAGCGCTGGCACACAAGACATTTTAAAAAATTTATTTTGATTGACGCTTTTGGGTAAAAGGTGAATTTTAGATAAACGAAGAACAATTTGGTAATACAAGTTTTTAACAAAGCCGTGCAGTTTATTATTGTCAAATATTAAAATAATATTGCTTAAATAGTTAAAACCTAAAAAATTCTTATACTGCTAGTACCAGAATAAGATTAGTTAAACAAATAATGCAGGAATTAATCAATAAGGATATATGCCTATCGCTGCATTAAAGAGCTGCACTGCAGTTCCCTAAATGTGCACAATATCTCATTAAATTATTTATACATAATTTCTTAGCGCATATTCTTTAAGCCTAAATTAAAGATGAATAAATTTGACCATGAAAATGTTCAGTGAAAAAAATAATATGGGTAAAAAACTACTGAGGCCATTTAGGTATGTTAAATTTGGTGTTCCAGTGATAGACGGCAAGAATGTAAAAATATATGTATGTCCACACCATCTTGCCGAAAAAAACTGGGACAACAATATCTAGTTTTATCTCCTGGTCTATTAGAATATTATGTTTTATTGTTGTCAAAGCAATGTGATTTTTGTGACAGCGACGTCAAAAATTTCCAAATATAGGGAATCGGCTTTTAGCCAAAATTTCACAATGGTAAAAAAATACTCCAATTAATAGTTAAATACGTTACCAGTCCCAGGGAAAATTAAAATTTTAACAAAATTGTCTATAGTTTTTTGTAAATAATTTTTAAAGTTGATTAAAATTTATTCCACAATTTTAGAGTTCAAAAAATTTCACAATGTTGCCAGTACTTATGTGAAAATCGCCACGTTAAATAAATATGCCAACTAAGGAAAACGCAATAGAAAAGGGATTTTGTAGTTTGTATATTTTCTGACGTAGGCACACTCCAACTACGTCATCGGTCTATGCGGCCTTTTTAAATAATTGCGGGGACATTTCCACAAAAACGCAAATTTTGGCATTATTACAAGAAATCTTGCAATTTTTGGAAAAATTTAAAGAAAAGGAATAAAATCCAATCTATCTACACGGAAAATTTGCTACCTTAGGTGTACATGGCTAAGGTCCTATTCGATTTCCTATAGACCAGGAGACACTTCCTTATTGGGATTTTAATGCCCCAGATTTTTGGGCACAATGTATATGTAAAGGTATATAAAAAAATTAAGTTTTTTAGTTGTGTTCATTGTATTTTTTTGCAGTATGTTTTTACACGATATTATATGGCATTCTTTTTGAATCACCAAATTAATGTTATTACCTAAAAACCACGCAAAATCTGACACCATTCCCATTAAAAATCCATAACACGCAGCGAAAACACAGAACGAAGCGGTTTATATTTTTGTTACTATGGTACACTCTTCCTAACGTTTTCAATGTTTAATTTTAAAATTTGGCATTAAGTACCGTAACGATGTATTAAAATGTCAAAGCAAGTTTAAATAAATATCTATGTATACTTAAATAAAAATTAAAACTGCCAAAAATGTTAATACCAACAATTTCAAGGGACAAATAAATTATAATATAGTCATTCTCTCATTGTTTAAAAAATATAGGCTACAAGGCTACCAATTTCTCTAAAATACAGGGTTTCTTAACCTATGCACACAAACTTGGAAAATTATTGCTTAGAACAATGACTAATAATTAAAAAAATGTTGGTAAAACATTTTTAGTTAGAATTGTTTTTTTTTTTGAGGCAAATAATAAATTATAATTAAAAAGTTTCGTAAGAATGATTAGCTGAATGTTTTGTTCTTTGAAAACCAATAAACAAGTTATAATGATGTTTTGAATGTCTATTATTACTCTGCTATTAATTTTAGAGATATGTAAGTTAATTTTTACGCGATTAAAATTAAAATTTAAACAAAATAATATTTGGCTTTTATCCAGAATAAAAAAGGTTTAGTAAACTTTTTAGGAAAATTAAACTTTTTATATACTATGAAGAACTATTCTGTCCTTGCATAATATAATAAAAGTAAAGATTACTTTAAAAGAAATAAATTAATGAAATATTTAGTATACAATAATTATTTGAATTTAAGTTATATAAAAAAATTATTTATTCTGGAGAAAAGCCAAATATTATTTTGTTTAAATTTAAACCCCCAGAAAACAAATAAACTATAAAATTAAAATTATAGCTTATTATTATTATAACAAATTAGTTACCTTGTTTTCCATTATTAGACATTCTCAGTATTTGCTTTGTTTTTTTTATTTGAAATAATTGATTACCTTCGTAACTAAAAATATTGTTATATTCCATTATTGGTATTTTTTTGTTCGTCGGTATTATTTCCAAAGTATATGCGTATATGTTACAAATCACCCTGTATAGCACATATTTATTTAACTAGCAAGTTAGATTTTATTTAGATATATACATATTTAACAGATGCAGGTAAAAAAAACTTTTTGCATGTATCTAACCTAACAAAGTTATTTTCTAATTATTCTGAACATAAACAGTAATGAGGGCAAAAACACCGAAAAAAAATTGGCATAGGCTAAAAGTGGATCAGTAAATGGGGTCAGTTTTTCTTTGTTCCTTGAGCCAAAGGTTCGCATTTTAAACACAACCTGACAGCAAATAATTTGCAAATTATACCGGCGAAATTAAAAATAAAACCGGTTAGTAGATAACGTGCATATTTTGTTAACTAGTTTTGGATATAATTTATGGTAACTAATTGACTAAAAATTAAAAAGATCGAATTATTGTAAAATGAACCGTGGAATTTTTCGTGATATTGTGTTGTACAATAATTTTTTTCCACGACTGTTTAAGAATGTATACATTATTAATGTGATTTTAACCAGGTAATATCGCTCATTACTCACGGCCATGGCCCACGCTCATTACCCACGGCTATCATAGGGTCCTTTAAATGTGCATAAAAACGATAATTTTTGAGAACCTTGTTTTCTTAATATGGTTCTTCAGGCAAGGACACTACTTTGTAGTCACATATGAATATAAAAATATCTAATAAGTACGTAAAATCACCTAATAATTAAATCAATTACATTTGATAAAAAAATTGCAGTAGGCTGTAATGTCGCGTATGTCATGGCTGATAAATATTCTGTCACAAATCGGCAATATTAAATATATTTTTGTATTGATATAAATCCGCAAGAAAGTCGTAGAAAAAGTATAGTATGCGACGCACACGGAATACTTATTTCCCTTCCGTATGACTTACAGCATTCGCCTGCGGCTCGTGCTGCAAAAGTCATATTCGTGGAAAATAAGTAACATTCCATGCTCGTCCCACAATATACTATTATTGTACAGGATGGCGCCTTTTCGTTGACCTTGCAGGATATAGCGAAAACTAAAAGATATAGAAAAAATCTGATTGCGCAATCTCGATTTCAGTTTTTGAAACGAATTTAATGGTAAAAGTAAATCATGGCTAACTTAATTTGTTTTGGAGATACAGAGTGTTTTTTTAATTTTTGTCAATTTGGCCAGGCACTTGTAACTTACTTAATTTAAGAGATAGAAAAATAACGTAAATAAAAAGTTTTAGGGATTTTTGCACAGAATTTAGTGGCGTACCCATATTTTTTCCACTGACTTTTAATTTAAAGTTAGAACAGAGAGTTGGTTTTCTTTTTTAGATGGAACTCCCTGTATATGTTATTATCAATAGACAGATCGCCTTAAACGCCGTAAAAATAACACGTTTAATATATTTAATTTGTCTATGTTTCGATAATAATATGGCATTTTTAAATAAAACACCATGTCTATTTTATCACCATTTAAGAGACATTTTAAATATCTTTAAGAATTTACTACATTTAAAATCATTTTCCAACACTTCCAAAAAAAAAAAAAAATATATAAGAAATAAATATATCAAAGGTTGTATTTTATTAAACCTCTTTGAAATATATATCGAAAGGTAATATAATATACAGGATGTTTCGTTAAAAAATCCTGATGATGGCCATATTTTTAAAACTATTAAAAATATATATATCCAATGTGGTATTTCTTATAGCTTTTAAGCAGACCGTTTAACTGATGATAAAATATACAGGGTGTTCCATTTAAAAACCCGACTTTGTGTTATAACCTTAAATTAAAAGTCGATGAAAAATATAGGTACGCCACTGAATTCTACGTAAAAATCCCTAACACTTTTCTATTTACGATTTTTTGTCCATCTCAAATAACAAGCGAGTTAGTTACAAATGCCTGGCAAAATTGACAAAATTTGAAAAACACTTTGTATCTTCAAAACGAATTAAATTAGCCATAATTTACTTTTACTATTAAATTTATTTCGAAAATTGAAATAGAGATTGTGCAATCAGATTTGTTCTATCTCCCTTAGTTAATGCTATACCCTGCAAGGTTAACGAAAAAGCGCCACCCCCTATAATAAGATTGAATGGCGCTTGAATCAAAACGCTCAATTATTTTGACAATAATACGAACTGTGCAATATTTTCGTGTTTAGTCCGACGATAGTTTGATTTGATATTATTTCGCAGTACTGACCCTACACGATGGAATCACAAGAATAAATATATTAACCAGAAGGATATCTCTTTTACCTTGAGCGGCGCAGGCTGTGACCTTCGAGGGCTACTAAACCGAAATTCTAAACCGAAATTGCCAGTGCAGTAGTGAAAGGCGAAGCAACGACTCGGTAACGGTCAATGTATTTTATATAGTTTATTGCGATACGTTTTATTTTTCTGGACTATAATATTCTGTTTAGTGATTTGAAATTTGAAAGTATTTAATGATCTAAATGAAGATGTTACGAAAAAATGAAATTTATTACTGGTTTTAAAATTAGTATTAATTCTATTATCAATTTATGGAATTTTCTTCAAACAAAAAAGCTCATTTTCTTTTTACTAGACGACTAAATCAGGATCCATTGGAAATTTTTTTGGCATTATAAGACAGCAAAATACAAATTGCGTCAATCCAACTGCAAGACAATTCCAAACAAGTTTTAGAAAAGTTTTTTGTGTCAGATTGCTTAACTCTGGCACAGAAAACTGTGAAAATGATATATATAATTTGCTTCTAAGAGTATCCGATGTAATTAAACAGAATGATAATTTTCCTATTATTAAACCTCCAACAGTGTCAGAAAGAGCGGATATACCAATTATTATTGACACAAGTAACCAAAAAGATACACTGCTAGAAACTAATTTCGTAAGATATTTTGCTGGATATCTAATTAAAAAATGTTTAGCTGTACATTCTTGCGAAATTTGTGAGGCATATTCAAAGGCATATCAAGATCTAGATGAAACGACTTTGTTTTGTTACCATAAAGCATATAAAAATGCTAATTTAGACGTATTTGGAAATTTTAATATGCCTCACGATGACTTCGTAAAGTTTATTTCATTATTAGAAACTTTATTTCAAATAAATTTTGAAAGTATTGTAATACAAAAAAATTAATTCAAAAGTTTGAAAATATCTGCAAAAATACTAGTTTTTTACATCCTTGTGAAAATTTTCCAATTAATTATTTAATTAAATTATTTGGTAGAGTTAGATTATTCCATACACTCAAATGTATAAACAAGAATTTCAAAAATGTTAAAAATAGAAAAATTGTCATATGGAAAAATAAATAGACACTTGTGTAATTATACAATACATATTTTAAAAAACTGAAGCGTATCCAGAGTAAATATTATGATAGAAATGTCAATTGCCCAACGATTTTATTATTTGTCTGATCAATACCCCAGATTGATGAGAAGATTGGTGCGATCTGGTAGCTAGGACTTACCGAATTATTTTTAGCTTTTAGTACAATAAAACCGTTTAACATAAAAGTTTTTTTACATAATTTATTTTCAAGTTTTTAGTTTTGTTGTTAATTGATACTTCTCATTCTATTGAGTTCGCCTTACTATAACTAACCAGAACTAACCAACGATTCTATATTGAAGTTGTTGTAGAAAATATGTAATTCGCCTTTTGCAGCAGCGTCCATCTTGAATTTTATTTTTTTATAGTGAGCTCTATTCTACCAACCAAGCCCTTTCATTTGATACCCATATTGAGGTAGTTGTGAGAAAAATATGTAATCCGCCATTTTGTGGCGGCGGCCATTTTGGATTTTAATTTTTTTATAGTGGGTTCTATTCTACCAATTAAGCCCTTTCATTTGATACCCATATTGAGGTATTTGTGAAGAAAAAATGTAATCCGCCATTTTGTGGCGGCGGCCATCTTGATTTTTTTTTATAGTGAGCTCTATTCTACCAACCAAACCCTTTCATTTAATACCCATATTGAGGTTGTTGTGAGAAAAATATGTAATCCGCCGTTTTGTGGCGGCGGCCATTTTGGATTTTAATTTTTTTATAGTGGGTTCTATTCTACCAATCAAGCCCTTCCATTTGATACCCATATTGAGGTATTTGTGGAAAAAAATATATAATCCGCCATTTTGTGGCGGCGGCCATCTTGGATTTTATTTTTTCATAGTGGGTTCTATTCTACCAATAAAGCCCTTTAATTTGATACCCATATTAAGGTTGTAGTAAAGTAATATGTAATCCGCCATTTTGTATCGGCGGCCATGTTGGATTTACAATCATAAAGAATATGTTATATTGTATTGTCATCAAGACTAAGGAAGTGTACCAAATTTCAGATCGATCGGTCGTCAGGAAGGGGGTCAAATTTCAATTACTAGATTTGACCCAAAAAATAATTCCAAATCATAATAATTATTAATATATCTCAATACGACATATTATTAAAGCATCTGTTTTATTTGATTGCATAGATGTTATAAAATGCATTATAATAATATTAAAATATATTTTTAAGAGATAGGCGCCTAAACATGTTAATTTCTTAGGTACGCTCATGAAACGCCTGCAAAATATGCCGTTCGAGGTCATGAGACGCGCTAGGAGACATCAAAGAAGCCGCCTTCGAGATATCCTTCTGGTTAATATATTTATTCTTGTGATGGAATGACAAAATATGGTGCAATAAAAATTAAACTCGCTCAAACTTCGTTCAATTATTGCGCAATCTTTAATTTTAGCCCCTTATATTACACAATACGTAATATCGTGCATTGTGCAATATAATTGATCGTCTACGGGCCGCCTAAGAAATATTATGACCGGTTTAAAAACTTGCAATGTATAAATTGCAATCTCCAGTAGACGGGCTTTTTGATCTTATTAAGGAGTTATAAAAAATCAATTACTTGGATCCGAATTTCGTTGCAATTGCAGGGTATCTTAGTTATTTTATTTAGAAATAGAGACTTGTGGTTTTCGCGAATTCTTTTTTTTTTGAGAAACGAAAGATGACACTAAAAGATTTTTTGTGACGCTCTTAGTTCTTGATATGCACGGCGATTTTTTTCCTTTTTTGACCCCCTCGTATTTCAGTTGTCTTGTAACTTACAACAAAAGTAAAAACTGATATTAGTAGATATTTTTACGTAGAATCCAGTGGTTTAGTTAGTTTTTTTTTAAAGAGGTGGGTAAAGATCAGCCATTTTTGCCCATTATAGTCACGAAAATTAAAGTCCTTATCCAAATTCAATTATAATTCAAGATTCGCTTCTTAAACTTGTTTAAAACTTGGCACGAGGGTTTGTCATATTGGGCTCTTTGAGACAGGTTTCTTTAAACTAGAACAGTTTGAGATAGTAAGAGTAATTAAAAAAATTAACCGCATTATTGTTAAAAATTTGAAAAAAGAAGCAAAAAAAACTAAAAATAAACATAAATGGAGCTGAAAAAAATACTTCAAACAATTGATGGGAATTAATCTGAATCTGACACTATCGCGAAATAAGAGAAAAACTACTTACTTGACATCTTCGACGAACTTCTCCAGCTTTTCGTTGACAGGTACGTCTGTCATCTTCATCTGGATCGGGTCGCCGCTTTTTCTATTTATTTCAGCCACTATTACTTCGGGTCCATACCATCGTTGCATCAGTTCGTCCGTTATCGTTTCAGATATGTTTGCTGAAAAGAAGAAAAAATATCAAGTACAACCAATAGTTTCGCATTTATATTTTTTTTCTTTAACAGCATGCAAGGAATTTTAAATCACAATATTAAAAAAGTATTAGGTATTTTATTTAAATGATGGACGACTTGTCAACTTCAAATTGAATGGTTCAATAAGCAACATTGAGTATTGCCATTTACACAATACTGTAGATGTGTGTGAATTTGCAATATAAGATTTGACGGTTGTTTGTATTTTATTATTTTATTTAAAGTTATTAAAACACATAACCCATGCGTTAAACCAAGTAAAATCGCAGTATACACATGGTATCAAAATAATCAAAATACAATCTTTTTAAAGGAATACACTTTATAATTTTAACAGATTACTGACCTTTTAGCAAGGAATTTTTTTAGTACATTTAATATTTATACTATGACTAGTTTTCGGTCCAACTAATAATATACCTATTAGATCTTTGTAGATTTTCAAATAATTCCCAGCAAAGAAGGGGAATTGTTTAAGAAACAAGTTTAATTTTAAATCCGAATCACGGTTCTTGAAATCTTCCGAAAAACAAGTTATTTTTAGATAAAATTTAAGAACGTTTATTTAAATTATGTTTTGCTGTTTAAAAATGCAATGTTAGTGACGTCAGTAATGACCTGAAGGCCAATTTACAAAATCATTTGTTTTCTTTAAGTACACTTGATACTTTCTTGTAATTCTTTATTGCATTTACGCAAATAATCACTGAGATCAGACCTTAAACATATACGGAGTGCATCCTTAATCCGGGTCAGTGACTTAGTGAAGAAGATTTTATTAAGAATTTAAATAATAATAAACAATAAAAGTGTGTCTAACTACCTGACTTAATACATTTAAGATCAAAAAAGTGAGTTGTCATTGACGAGACTTTTTAAAGAGGCGTAACAATGGTCGTGGAGAGTAATGCTTTAAGTCATATGGTATAAAATAGTTGCCTGCTTATTATATAATTGGGTTAGATAGCAGCCTAGATGCAAAACGGGACAAATCCATTTTTGCGAAATTGAGAAACCTGCACAAGAACTATCAATTACACAAAAGTGAATAAAAATAAACTATTTTTTAAGTGATATCAGAAGGGCAATTCTAATCTGTACACAAAATTGTGTTCTTGATTTTGTTAAACATAATACCATCAATTATAAAATATTATGCTCCGATGGTCACAAAAATTTACGATTAGGTTTTGTCCGATTTTGAATATGGCTCCTCAATTTAGTTCTACTTTTAATTGTAGTTCTTTTAATAAATACATGTGTATATTTCTCCCTAACTACGTTTTAACTAACATTAAATGTTAGACATTTTTTTTTTTCTCCCACTAAAAATACATTTACTTATTATTAAAATGGTATGGTCCCAGACTTTACTTTCCGCCCCGAATTCCAACACCTGTAGCTACGCCACTGCCAGCAAATGTATTAAAAAATATAATCCTGAACATGCAACTATCTCAACTTCCTTCTTTTTGACAAAAACAGTATTTCAGAGAGCTAGAAGCGCGCTTAACCCCTCCTTTTTGAAGACCTATATTTTTTTACCTACTTGCAAAAAAATGCAAAAAAATAATAAAAATAGGAACCAGTACAAAACGAATTTAAAAGAATATGTGCTCAATTGGCTGAAATTTACCAAAAGATTATTTTTCAATGAATAGTTTTTGAGATACCAGACCCTAAAAGGAAGTTCAATCTTGGAAAACACTAAAAAAAACACCTTAATGGATAAAATGGATGAATGCATTTCAAAGAGTTATTTAACCTTATGGGTGTTACTGTCATAAATAATTTAGATTACATTAAAAATTACAATAAAGACATTAATTCCATTCATCCCCTTTTAATCTGTGTATTTTGTATGTATACCAAATTAGACCTTCTTTCGAATTTTACACCTAAATTCCTCTCCGTTTTAAAAATATCAGCAATCCTAACTCTATTCATGTATTTTCACGACTTCTGTTCCAAGGACTTAGCCAATAAAGTTTCCCACAATAAAATAACAACATGTGCCACTCCTGTGAATCTCGTCATACCTTCTTACAAAATCTTAAAATTTATTTTCTTAAAAAATCGTAATCTGACTATTTAGTATATCAAACTTTGTTATGCTGCTATTAAAATCTTATGAGATAATTAGCTTTTTAAGTTACAGATTCTTAAAGACGATTAAATAAAACAAAAAAATAAAGTTTTTAGTTTTAGCGGAAAAAGAGAAAAAAATCTGTATAAAAATCGTAACCTTAATTCGCAAACCTCATCTCTCCATAATCGAACATTTTACAGAAGGTAGAAATGTTAAATGTTTAATTACTTGTTACTTAATTGTTATAATTATGGACCGGAATATATCAAGTGTTGCGTCGTCGAGCGGAACATAGGAAATACCATGTCAATTATAAGGGGTTAATTATTGGCTCCCCTGTACATTTTACAGAAAAAATGTAAGATAACTTTTTGAAGAGACCAATCTGACCGACCCACGTGCCAAATTTCAAAAAATTGAATAAGCAAATCTTGAATTATTCAATTAAAGGTAATTGCAAAATAACCGAATTTTCGGTTCAGGTAAAACCAAACTGACAGCAGCCACCAGCAAACAAACATAATTTTCTTTTAAATACTGACTGTCACTGATTTATTGACACTTTTACTGATGTTATTAGTGACAACATTCATTTTACAAGTGCCTGTTTGGTTTTACCTGAACCGAAAATTTGGTAATTTTGCAATCATGCAACCGTTGATTGAGAGTACTCTTTCAATCAACGATGCAACATAAAAGCTTGAAATATGCACAAATATGCATGAAAAGTACCAGAATATGCAACATTAAATAATAGGTTGTAGAAAACATCTTTACATTTTAATTAATACTAGTATTGATTTTATAAAAAAATCCTTAAGTGACTAAAATAAATTTAACCTACAAAATATAAAAGTGCAAAAAAGTCTTGCTTTTCTTGATGATTATGTATATTTTTTTAGTTCCAGAGGAGTAATATCCCACCCCCGCATTCGAAAAATGTACGGATAATACGCATCATAACCATATTTTACTGAAAATATGCTATTAGCTCTAAAAACGGCCCAAATGCCCATAATCCGGTCTCTAGTAATAATATTATGACTGGGTAGGGTATGAGGTTTTTGGGCAATGTTCATTTAAGGCAAAGGTATGATTCTGAGCACCGCGACCGACTGCTAACCGATGACGCAAGCGCTTAAACTTTGTTTCGCTTTCGCCTTGGGGTGTAAAAAGTAACGTTGCTGTTTGTAAATTATGGAAAATGCTCGATCTCGATCAATTTTGGAGTTACGTGATTTGCGAATAACCCTCGTTTCACACTGAGCAGGTTTCGCTGGACAGAGTGATAAAAAATTATACGAAGCCTTCGAGTTTGCCGACTTCCTGTGTTCTTTACGTGTGAAAGGTCTCACAAGACTCCATACGGTTTGAAAGCGTTAATCGGTCGCCCGCATTTTTGGCTTCCGCTAATGTAAAAAGGCAGTTTGGCTAACTATATCACTAATTTCCTAAACATTTTTGAATTTAACCTTTTTATCACTTTGGACTCCAACTTGGTTATATCATGTAAGTTTATATTTTCTTTTTTTAAGAGATCCGACCGATATCAACAGTATTTTTATATTAATTTTTGACTGAATTTCTTTTACATAAGGTTATCACAGAATTATGTCGTGGCCGGCCTTGTATAGAATCTGTATTTACTATTTTTGTTCTCGTGTAAAATAAATAAAGCAAGGCACAAAGAATAATGACATTTTTATCATAGGTCATAAAAATGTCTGGATTTATTTTATAAACACCATCTGTTATACAAGATCCCTAACGCCTGACAAAAAAATGTATATTTTATGAGGTTATATGCATTGCAAAACATGTTTTTGTACTCTTTGAATTAAATCCTATTTTGTTCCACAAATATTAAATTAGTACATTAATAAAATATTGTCTGTTATCTATTCCTTCGGTTTCTGAAAGGTTCAACCATTGTTTCGGTTTTGGCCAAAAATTGCTGAAATTTCGGCCACTTCAAAACCCAGTGTAACTTTACACAAAAAACAAGATCACTGGTCTTGAGTACTTAGTTTGCTTTAATAAATTTAAGGACGTTCCATAATAAAACACTTTACTTAAAATATCTTACAATTTTGGTATAAATATACTCTTAAATGTCCTTTTTATGAAGGATTTTTAATACTTGCAGTTCCAAATTTCGAAATATTAGCGATCGAAACATGTACATTTAACATGTATTCCCTATTCTGACCGCAGTTAGAGTAAGCATTTTATTTAATAACAACTGTACTTTTCTTATGATTGATTTTTGAAAACGAAGAATTGTTGTTTAAAGATATAAAGTATTAAAAAAAATATAAGCAAGCGGTATTCGTTTTTAAATAAATGTTTGGAGTTATGCAGTTACTTTCGATGATCCATGTGAGTAGAACTAATGAGTGAGAAAAAAACCAATAGCTGTTGACTATTGGTGTTCTTTACATACCATGGAACGTTCTTCTTAAAAAAATCTTTAAAAAATCGATATTTTTGGGCTTCCTGACTGTATTAACCTCTGAAAATGATGGTCTTAAAATTTATAATAATACTTTTCAAGGTTAAAAATACATAATAACTAATAAATTATAAAATCACTACTTCAGAGACATAAAAACAATAAACAAATTTTTTTAAAAATATTTTTAAAATGAATTACATTTTAAGTGGTTAGAATATATATAAATAAAAAATAAATATTTCAAGTTTATCAGGACTTAGACCTTTACATGTAATTTAATCCTAGTGAAAAACAACTTGTTTATGAAAATAATTATTAATTGTTGGCTTAGTTAGATAACCCAAACCATTGGCACAGAAAATATTTGTGTTAACATAACTTTCAAATCAAATAAAGCATTTACCCGAAACATCTCTAGTAATTAATAAATCAGCTGTTGGCTCCTACCAAGTTACTATTTAATTTCACAGTAATGCTGCGCTTTAAACTATTGGGAATTCAAATTAAGAGACAAAATGTTGCTACACGGTCAACCAGCTAATAAAAATGGGTATCTAGGGTATCTAGATCAAAAATGGCGATAAATATTCACTACATTTACAGAAATTATTCGATTTTTGTGTCTCTCGGCTAGAAGCAAGCTTTTTGAAAACAAGGCAAAATTTTTTTATACTCTAAGTGAAACAAAGAGAAGTAACCAGCTAGCATTCCGCATAATTTTATGTAAAGCTACAAAATATATGTTCTTGGATATTGACACTTAAACTGCAGACACAACAAATTCGACTTTACACGTTTTGCTTTATTGCAGAATTTTTAACGGAATCAATAATGACAACCACTAAAACACTTAGCACAAATTGTAGACTAACTAAATCCTTTTGTAATTTTTATTGCATTTATTCAATAAATCATAAAACATATTTAAAAATACGATGTTAACTGCAACAATAGCAAGCAAAACTTGACTATGAAATGCCATTTTGCACTAAGATAGTTCAAAATTATACCAATGACGGCACTAACAACGTTGCCAAATCGCTTAATTTTAAAAGCCAATTTTACCAAATCATCTTGATTTAATTACAGTTTGACGTCATAAGCAAAAAGGCAATGTCAGACTCCACTGGAAGTTGCCACTTTTAAAAGATACTAAGCATAGTTACTAAACAGCAGGGCGTTTAAAGAAACCTAAGAGAATCAAATTAATATTATGATGAATAGAATAAAACTACGCCACTGATTTATCATATCAATAAATAACAACTTGCGACAGAGACAATAGGTTAACCAATTTATAATGCGTTTTTTAAAATTATTATTGTTATTTTTTTGATAACATGCTTTTGCAGACTGCCTGGTTTTGGCGGCTTACGTAATTATCAATAAAAAAAATGCCAATTTATGTTTCTTGTTAGAAATTAAGCATTTTAATTGAACAAATAATTATACCCTATAATTCTGACATCAATGAGTTCACTGAATAACCGCAATGCAAGTCTAATTTTAAAAGCATTTGCAATATTTAAAGGGTAAGAAAATCGCCGTTCACACATAAGCGCTTGTTCTTTATCTTTTACAGTAACCCTTTTTCACACTAAACCGGACCCGCCGGACAGAGTGATAAAAAATTATACGGAGCCTTTGAGTTTGCCGACTTTCCGGATACTTAACGTGTGAAAGGTCTAATTAGCCTCCATACACTTCAATAGCGTGGGTCCGCCGCCTGGCTCCCGGCTTCCTATAATGTGAAAAGGCAGTAAAGGAAACCGTGCAGTAGAGACGAACGGACGTACGTTATCACGTCTCTAGTGGATGACTACCTTTACTGTCAAAGGTAAAATTCAAACGCGTCTTTAGGAAGTCTAAATAGTAAAGTACTGTGTGTGTCTTCAGTTAAGAGGAGAAATCTCTTAACAAGGGCCTTAAATACTGAGGATTGGAAGAGAAAGTGAAAATCTCCAAGTCCAGTCTTGGGTGAGTTCGGGCATTCTGTAGGAGAAAGTGTGTACGTTATATAAAAAAAAAATAAATGGTTATTCTAAATTAGTCCAAGGTCATTTTCAATTTACGCGTTTTTAACTTGATTTTAAATTTTTGAGAAACACATTGCACATGTCGTAAATTGTTAAATACTTCATTAATTACACCTTCTACAAAATAAGACTGACAACGTATCAAAATGATGGTTATACACTTACAATGTTTTAAAATTGCATGTAAAACTTGTCCGACAAAAGTGACGCGTTTGCCGAGGCCGACTCCTGAAATATTTGACATTGGCAGGCTGGCCGCTTCCATATATGGCGGTAAGAATATTCGTGGTAGACTCGTAAAAAGGTTTTAAAAGTGTTCTTATCATGAAGTCAATTTAATTTCTGGCCCAGGAGTTATATTATTTCTGTAAATTCCTTTATCTCAAAGCCAAAAAATTGTTTTAAATTTCATTATTTATTTGAAAAAAAAAAAGATGTCCTGTAAATATAGGTATAAATATTAGTATTAATGGTACATGTCGGCATTTTTACTTTTCCGCAAGCAAGTAGAAAATAGTACATTTCCTAACTAGTTCTGAAAGTGCCACTTTTCCGCACGCGACTGCAGTTAAGTGCTGAAAATTCACTTTCGGTACGTGTTGGGAACGCTATTTTTCTACGAGGGTAAGGAAAAAACCTCAAAACTAAAATATTATTATTATTTTTATATTTTAACACAATGCTACCTAATATCCTACCATGCCAAAGCAAAATTTTATTTTAAATATGAAGTGCATGAAAATCCTTCTTTGTGATTCACTTATATTTGGTTTAAAATGTTTGTACTTTGCCGTACCAGTGTGGAAAAGTCACACTTTCAGAACAAAAATGCGTGCGGAAAAGTGAACTTTTTCCCACGCGAGTTGGAAAGATTTTATAAGTATATAAATAGTTTAATTATTCTTCGATTTCCTTACGCTTACTACCCAAGGCTCTTTTTATCGATATCGCTATTTTTTGTTACTTAATATAAGGCCAGATTAAAACAAATATTTAGAAAAATAATAAATCCCTATAAAAAACATAATTTGTTTAGTAAAACACATTCTTGAACAAAATAAAAACAAAGTGCTTAATGAAAATGTTTTCTTATTCACGTGACATATTGTGGCTAAAAACAAGAATAAGTATTAAAAACAAAAACTATAGGGACTTATCATTAAAACGGAAATTTTTACAACAGATAATCTGCAGTGCGATAATAAGGGTTAGAAGTAAATTACAAATATTATTATGGCGAGTTTGTGTAAATAAATTAATAAGATTATCATGGCCAGACAAATGATAATGTTAATAGTCCAAGAGCCCGTGAGCGACAGACCTTCGTCATCTTGTAAAAGCTGCCCCCAACATAAGTAGAAGTGGTAGAAGCGATGGAAGACTATAAAGTTTGACTCGTAGTGGCTTTGGCAGGTATCAGGTACCAAAGGTAATTAATATAATTAATATAAACTTAACTTTTGTCATTTTGTAAACGCCGAAGTTTATATTGTTACCTGGGTACCTATTTCTTATGTCGCGGGCGGCATGAATAATAAAAACTGATTCAACCTAATCGTAAGTATATTTTGTAATATTTTACCTGCATTTATAAATTAGCAGCATATTTTTCTATTATTATTTGTTTTTAAGATATCTGATGTTTAAAAATGTATCATGGTTCAAACATGATTTATTTAGTTTTTCATTACACACGTTGTTGGCTGGTTATTAAGGCCTAGTTATCCCACTCCTTTTCGTTAAGAAATCAAAACATAAGTAATTCGAACACATACACGTCACATTTGAAAGTAACCTTAACTGGCACAAACACATTGTATCTATAGCAACGGCAGCTTCAAAAAGCTTGGATTTCTCTTTCGAGCCAAAAAGAAATTTTTCCCTTCTAATTTATACACTTTATATGTGTCCCAAATCCGAACTCACTTGGAATATTGTTCTCATATCTGGGGCATGGCGTCCCCCACAACCCTAAGCTTTCTTGTTAAAAACTGACTTAATGTCAGCAGTGAAACGCTGAAACCATTAAGTAAAGCTGCTAGAACTTAAGTCGTATTGTACGACGCTTTGTTAAGAGGATGCCGTAGCACGTTAAATTGAGTTAAACACGATTCGCTGCCGTTTTTAAAATATTTGTTTTGGAAAAAAGTTGTATATAGAAAAGTTTCTTTAAATGATCTAAAGATTATCGGAAAGTTAATTGATTTTTGGTAATGCAAATATTTAACGCTGAAAACATATAAGTATAACTGCTAGAACTTAACAGGTTTCAATAATATCGATCAGTTTAAGAAACCTATTCTGATACAACTCCTTACCTAATGACGACATATTTAAAAAACGGCATGCTGAAGTCGCGATTATACCTCAGTATTGTAACGACACTTACGGCATAATAAATTTCGCAATAATTTTATGAACCGTAATTTTCACTAACAGGCTTGCCCCACTGGTAAATACTGGTTTAAGCCATTACCGAAAAGACATTCAGAAATATCAACAATAACAGCCAAGTTTATGAACCTGTCCAGAGCTTGATGATCACTTCACAAGGTTACGCAAGGTCTAATAAGCAATATTAAAAGTCATTAGAAAAAGAAATTTGTAGTTATTCTTAAAATTTTAAGTGTAAACAAGGCGATCCTATTATTAATAATCAAAATTACCAAATGTACCAGGTCTATTTTAATTTTCTTCAATTATATTTTATTCCTAGGCCTTATTACTTTTCTATAGTATAATAAGACCTACTGAGAACATTTTCAAAAATGTTTAACTTTGTTTTTGTGTACGCCAAATCTTGAAATTTTTTGTTTACATTTTATAGTAATTAGTATATGTATACAGAGTGTCTTCGGAAGTTCTTACCAGATGGGATACTTTTTAAGTACTTCGCGAATAAAAGTGCCTCTTCATAAAAAAATATCATGCTTGATGAGAAAATACATTTCCACAAAAATAATATTTATTAAAAAAGACTTGTTATCAAATTAATATACAAGGTATTTCCTAACTACGACACGAAACTTTAGAGCAAGGGTGGCCAACCGGTACCGGATCGATCGCGATCGACTGGTCGCTCAAGACTCTTAGTCCAGTCGATCGTAGCAAGGTCAAAAATATAAATACCTAGAACCAGGGCCGTGCCTACCGGGTGGTGCAAAGCACCAGGGCGCAACGATGCAAGGGCGGAAAAATGTGAAAATAAAATCGGAAAGTCGGAGAAAGGGCGGGCGGTAGTTACGAATTGAGTGTGGTTTTGGAAAAATGAAGTGGGGGACCTTTTTTTTGCTCTTCAAAAGTATTATAGGAGGAAGAAAGAAGACAATGGGAGTTGGGACACTGGTAAAAAAATAAAATGGTAGGATCGCAGTGGGTGTGGTCACTGAAAAGTCGATCTTGGGCCTAAACAAGTTGGCCACCTCTGCTTTAGAGGGTGATTTCTTGTGTCATTTTATAAAGAAAAGTTCCTATAAACATAATATGTCCGGAGTTGCTACGTTTCTAAAATAAAGGCCGCTAAATTTAAAAAAAAACAATATTTTATTAATATCTTAAATACCCTTAAACCGATTTGGTTGAAATTTGGCATGGTTATTAAATGTAATAAAGCGTTGGTAAAGCTCTAACTACATTGACTTTATTGGATCCAGTAGCATCTCAGTGGGCACAACAGCCAATATTATTAAGAGAAAAATGTACGCTAGTGGCCTTTTATGTAGTGGTTTTTTTCCAATAAAGCAACTAAATATACAACTTTTAGGTGTCGTACATTTTTATTGTATCTGGCGTCGTATTTAAGATAGCTATAAAATAGCAACTTTTTAAAAATCATTAACGCCCCGTATCTCAGAAACGAAGCAAATTCGGACATATTTATATAGGAATTTTTCTTCATAAAATAACATAAGAAATCACCCTTAATTACCCTTTAAAGTTTCCTGCCGTAGTTAGGAAATAACCTGTATCTGCAGGACCTTTTTATGAAAAGGTACTTTTTTTCGTAAAATTAATAATTAAATAGTTTCACATTTGGTAAGAACTTCCAAAGACACGCTGTTGATTTACAATAAAATTTGTTGAATTAAATATACAGTTTTTATTTTATTTCAAATCTCCCTTAGCTAGGCCTTATTAGCCGCACCTACCTTACTATCTATGCCTTTACCTCGTAAAGTGTTGGCCCTTGATAAAGTAGCAATGCAGCCACAAAACGTTTTCCTCATGCTCCTATACTTCTTCAATTTAGTTTCTTAAAAGGGTGCTATTAGTAATTAAAATTAAGCGACTTGGCAACGTTACAATTGCAATTTTAGCGCCCTCAACAAAAACTTTTTGAACCTTCCGAGTCGCTATGTATCTTTTAAATATTTTTTACGATTTATTGGATAAGAGCAATAAAAAATAGTTAGTCCACAACTTGTGTTACACAGTATAGAAAAGGATAACACAGTATCTCCACTCAGCTGGGCGGGAAAAGTTCGCGCAGATCGCTAGCGCATGACAGGCGGCCATTTTCTTAAGCAAAAATGTGCCAAAGTTAAGAATAAGTCTGTTTTACACGATTAATATTAAGGCTGTTTTACACCCTTAAGAACTTTATAGAAATTTTTAAATAAAATGGGCATGAAGTTTTTAGAAAAAATAGTTTATTATTTGAAAGCAAAAATAGAAATAACTGGAAATAAACTAAAAATAGAAAGTAATCTGGCTTTTTGTATTGTATTGAATTCATGGTTTACAGAAACAGGTGTTAAGTATATTGACTATTCGATGGTAATTGGTTGGGTACATGCCCAGTCTACGAAAAAATGAGACCTCTTCGTTCCTGGTCCCGGGGTATAGCGAGCTGACCCTGTTCAGCCCTATTGACCCCTAAGAACTGGCCGGTCGCTTAAAACTAAATAAAGAAAACCTCACCAAAAAATTCTGATTAAAACTCGACGTTTCGGTAGAACCGTTGTCAAGATAAAATTTAAAAAAATAAAATTTGAAAGTAATATATAAGTTAAACATTTTACATTGCTGTCGTGAGTAACATACATACCTGGTGTATTTATTATTTATAATACCAAAAGGGTGATTAGCTAGTTAATTTTTAGTTTTCCTGAAGATACCTCAGCATCAAGCAAAGGTAACCATGTGTTATTTAAATTAACTGAAATGGATGCTACACAGTTATTTTTATGTAATATTAGGTGCGCACTTTCTTTTATTTTGCGTTTTTAGAACAATTACCATCGAATAAATAAATCCGCCTAAAAAGTATACCTTATATTGATTATAATATACCTACGTTTGGAAAAGCATTAAGCCTGGTTTCTAGGTTAATGAGTAATTATTTTAATTGAGCACTTATAGAATAGATTATTAACCTTTTTCTTGTGTATTAACACAAACTTATAATATTTATATTAGCAGTGGTAGTAAGTAGATAAAGGATTAAGTGCAGTAACTGCTAAGCAATATAAAAGTTGTTTTATTAAAATCTTCCGCACTTTATTAGGCATACAGATCCAATATAGAAAAAATATTTTAGAAAAAATGCTACAAATGTTTAAAAACATGTTTATTTTTAATTAATAAACATAGACTAAATGCGTTAAAGAATAGAAAAAATAAATACACTACGGACATTTAAAATCTCTTTTTCTAATTTCGTCAATATTTCTAGACAGAGGTCAAAACCAAGCAAGAGTCAGAGAACATCCAATCATTACAGACAAGAGTTTGCAATTTATGGATTCCATAATTTTATTATTTATTTATGTACCTTTGGATATTAATATTAACCTGTAAAACATATCTTATGCCAGGGACCTAGGTCGTTGGCACTTGTAGCATCAGACATATTATGTTGCTAATACATTTAAAAAGGGTCAAATTTCCTATCTTTATAGTTAAATCAAATTGTAAAGTGAATGAACATTTAAATAAAAATTGTATAATTATAATCCATTTATAAATCAAACTGAAAACATCCATTTTTCAATAAATAAACTTTAACAAAAAAGTCAAACAATTGTATTTACGTTTTAGTTTTTTTTCATCTTTCCTACAGAATGAAGGCACGTTTTTAATATTACTTGAATTAGAGCATATAAGTATAACCTTTATAAGTAGTAATGAAACAAAGGAATATATAAATTAAACTTGGTGCTCTGGGAGCAAAGGTTTTATTTAAGACATACCAAATTTTTATTAAAAAAAGGTATGTGTCCTAAAAATGGCTCATATTTATTTATTATATTACGTATGTGACATAAGACATCATAAATAAAACTATGTATACATTTTAAATTTATTTTTTTAAATACAACCTTGTTTTTTGATGTGTGGCCAGTACATGCCTTAGATTTTGCTTTAAAACATGGCGTCGTCGCGGTCATTCGACCGTATACTAAAAGATCAAAGGTACCGACGATGAGTGAATTTACCCTTTCTTTATTGTACCCTGGTTAAGTGTTGTAGAAGTGGTTATTATGGATTTCCTTAAAACTTCTGCAATGAAGAAAAATCTACAAAGTCGGTGTTAGATATTTGATTGTGGGATACACTAGTGGATTAATGTAAATACAAAAGATTTAACATATCTACCAAACATATCAAGATTTTCAGATTTGAGGAAGCTACTTATGTCGACTTCATATGTTATGAAATTTATTCATATGTTGCAGAAGAAGAAAAATAAAAATCATTCGATAACCTGTGAAGATATAAAATCTGCAGAAAGATTGTGGTGTCTATACATACAAAAATTTTATTTTTATAAAGAATATAAACTTTTAATGGAAGGTTAAGACATACCCAGAAATAGTAACATTTTTAAATTGTCGCCTTGTATATATAATGGTCTGATTTGTGTAAGGGGAAGATTAGACAACTCACCAGATTTAGACATGGAAACAAAAAGGACTATTATCCTTAAAAACAAACATATGTTTACCAAATTACTGATAATGGATTATCACAAAGAAAATTGGACATGCCTCCACTCCATTTATTTTAAATGAAATTCGACAAATATTTTGGATTTTACATGCTAGAGAAACCATAAATACAGTAGTAAATAGTTGTAATTTTTGTAAAATTAGAAAAGCTAAACCGATACCGCCTGAAATGGGACAATTACGGATAGAAATAATTCAGAAACCACAAAGACCATTTTTATTTGTAGGATTAGATTTTTTGGACCCATGGAAGTTGTAGTAGGGAGAAGACGAGAAAGAAAATATGGAGCACTTTTTACTTGTCTTTCCATCAAAGCTGTTCATATAGAAATATGCGATACTCTAAATACAGATCCGACTCGAAGGACCAAATGTTAGATATTTGATTGTGGGATACACTAGTGGATTTCCTATACTATACTATCTTCACTAGTGTACCACGTTTTGAAACTATTAAATTGATAAAATCAAAATTAAACGTCTTTTCTATTTTACTTTTTATTTGACAATATTTTAACTATCAAAAAACTGGTACTTTTTAAAACAACAATATAAAACAACTTGTTCTAAAAATTCTATTTTCAACAGTCGGTTTTGTTGTGTCTATACAACCAAGAACATACGTTTGGTGGCTTTATATAAACTTAAGCAATAATGTCTAATAGTTTTTCTAAATGTTAATACCTTGTTTTCAAAAGTACTCATTTCTAGCAGAGACAAACTAAAAAACGAGTAATTTCTATTATTTTTTTTTCATTTTAGATCTAGATACTCATTTTTATCAGCCGATTGACCGTATTGCAAAATTGTGTTTCTTAATCGAAATCGCTAGTAGTATTTATTTGCCTGCCCTCATCCCGCTATACTATTTCAAATTAGTTTCCGAAAAGGGTGCTATAAACAATGGTTAAACATCATCTGTATCTTCTTAATCACAATATACTACTCTTTAATATGGTCCAATTTGTATACCATAACCTACTGAGACTTATTTGAAAAAAACCATCTTTTCTCACCATTTTAAAAGCAAATTTTTATTATTATACACTCCTAGACAAAAAAAACTGACAAAGAAAGTGTTGTTCAAGTTCAATCTTAAATAACTTTTAGGTTTTTTGACCGATTTTAATTTAGTTTTGGTCCAGTTGTAGCTCCTTTTATCAATATTATTGTGTAATATGGGCAGTGCAAAAAGTTTTATAGGGTTTGGTGTTATACAGAGAAGAGCTAAACGTTTTAGTTTGACCCAAATTTTTGAATCCCCTGTGGAATAATTTAACGTCACAATTTTTTTACCAGTATATTGGATTTTAAAGATCCACCTTTTATTAACATTTCTTCTTTTTATTTATATTGGTATCTCTATTCTAGAAGGAAATACAATTTTTAAAAGAAAACAATGCAATTTAATTATCATGGTCGTAATATACGCTATAATGCAAACATATTGGGAAAACTTAAGATTTGGATGGCTGTATTTCCGAAAATAATAAAGATAAGTATATCAAATGTAGTATTTTCTTAAAGGTCATTAAAAGATCTTTTTACTGGTGATATAATATAAAGGGTGTTTTTTTAAATCACACTTTTGTCGTACCCTGTATACCTTAAGAGATAACAAAAATCTGATTACTAATTTGGAAACTACGAGAACCAACTTAACAAACTAATATTTATATTTATTTTTTATCATAAAATAAAATTTTTAGGAAGGGTGTAAAAGTATTACTACACACAAATTTGTCTTCTTTAAAAATGTGTGTTTCCCTTTAGAAAAAAGATATTGATATAATAAAAATAAATATAATCTTGTTGAAAGAAGCTACCAGTGGACGAAAAGTTGATTGAAATCGGACATAAAACCAAAAAATTATTTAAGACAAATTTCTTTGTTTATTTTTTTGTCCAATAGTGTATTTAGTTATAAAGACAGTTTTAAAAAGCAAGTATAAAAGGCTAGCAAAGAATATAGGGTGCTATTTAAAAAATAAATATTTTAAATTTTGTATGCTTTGGGTTCAACAGAAAGTCACAAAAATAAATAAAGTTATCAAAAAGCACATCTATCAACTTTTAAAATTTTAAAATAATTTGAAAATACAAAAGTTATTTATCAGCTGTTACATGTCCGCTGATTCGCCCGGTATATAACTCGAACCAGACATTACTTGGTTATAGACGTATCGATTAAAAACAAATATAAACGCAGTACTATTCTGGTATATATTTTTAAACTTCATGAAAAATTCCCAAAAATGTTTATTAGTTAAAAATTCTGCTTCAATAATTTAACACTAAACCCTAATCAAATATTCCAAAATTATTTTACAATAGTAGAAAAAAATACTTATACTTTTCCATTGTTTGCACACGTTTGAATACTATCTACTTAATCGTTTAATTATTAATCATAAAACAGCCAATCAATTAGGACTAATCTTAATGTTTTTCCTAAGTATTTGCAAAAAAATTTGCAAAACTAGCATGGTTCTAATAGTCTAAGAGCTTATAGCCATTTGACCTAAATCATTGTTTGTGTCCTCAACATTCCTGCGAGGCCTTTTAGGCGTAAGCGACGTTATCTTGCGAGGCCCCCTGTTCTCTTTCATGTTGCTACGCTACTGGGTCAAGCAGTCAAGTGCGGAAAAGGCACTTTCGGCATGTGTTTGGAACGCTATTGTTTCTACGAGCTTTGGAAAACGTAAAAAAATATATATATTTTTTTAACACAATGCTACCTAATACCCTACTTGTACAGGGTGTCCGGATTTCGTTGCAATTGCAGGGTCTCTCGGTTATTATTAGAGATAGAGACTTGCGGTTTTTGCGTACTGTTGCTACTTTTTAAAGAAACGTAGGACGACACTAAAATACTTTTCATGTCCCTCTTAGTTTTTGACATACAGGTCGAAATCCATTTTTGGACCCCCTCGTATTTTAGTTGTCTTATAACTTACAACAAAAGTTAAAACGGATATTGGTAGATATTTCTACGTAGAATAGAAAAATCATAGATATATTTGGTCCATATCTCGAAAAAATATAAAATTTGAATAAAATCTGTCTACACCATTAGATTCTACATAAAAATATCTGCTAATATCAGTTTTACTTTTGTTGTAAGTTACAAGAGAACTGAACTACGAGGGACGTTCAAAAATGGGAAAAAAATAATATCGCCATGTACGTTAAAAACTAGGAGGGCCATAAAAAATCTTATAGTGTCATCTTTCGTTTAATCAAAAGTAGCAACAGTTCGCGAAAACCGCAATTGCAATGAAATCCGGACACCCTGTACTTATTACTATTGTTGGTAAATGTACAATTTGTGGCATTTTGCAGGTTAATAGCGGATTGAAGAAGTTTTTTGTTTTGAAAATATATTGGTGTTTGCGAAATGTGTCTCTTCCACCTCTTGAGTTTTTGGCCAAAGCAAAATTTTCTTTTAAACATGAAATGCATAAAAATCCCTCATTGCGAAATTTTTGTACTTTGTGTAGTGTGGAAATGTAGCGTGGAAAGTAAAAACTTTCGGAACTAAAATGCGTGCGAAAAAATGGACTTTTTCGCACGCGAGTAGGAAAAATATATTACAAACTATTTCACTTCTTTCAGAGACTACAGTAAATAGCACAGGGACGTGTAATTTGATTGAGTTGAAACGTTACAGACGGTTATGTACAACTGTTACATGGTTATTTCTGGTTTGTTAAATGTGTTTTTTTATTTCATATCAAAACTTAAAAAGAAATATTTAACTAACCAGAACTAACCATGACCCCTCCCCTCCAATGTCAATTAATCAAATTACATGTCTCTGTGCTTTTTACTGTAGTATCTCTTTTAGTTCGGTGGAAAGGATAAATTTTACCCCAAGGTTGTCGATTCCACATGCACCCCTGATGTTTGAACACACAGATCAAGATCTAGAATTTAGTTTACTTATATTCTAAATGTGGAAAAAATATTCTCTAGTTCAATTTATAGTTTATAGGCAAGAGTCCAAGGAAGCCCCTGAACTTGGGGGCCGGGGGCACTTCCCCGTCTAGTCCTAAGGCAAATGTTTTAAATCTACAAGTATTAAAAAAAATGTTTAAAAGGTCTGTCGATCGTCGACAGTTAGCAGCTATGTTTTACCCAATAACCCTTTAATAAATTTCGTTAGTATTGGTAGTAGAGAAAAAATGCAAGCAAATAGATTCTTAAGTTATTAGTATATGGTATCTGCCGTTTTTATCGATATTTGTAAATGCGTAAATAAAAAGATGGCGGCTATTTTTTTCATATTTGGAATCGTGCGATCGTGGCAGACTGCCTTTTCACATTAGCGGAACCCAGAATAAGGGCGACGGACCAACGCTATCGAAGTGTATGAAGTCTTATAAGACCTTTCACACGTTGAGAACGCGGAAAGTCGGCAAACTTAAGGCTCCATATAATTTTGTGTTAAAAGGCGCCTAGTGTATTAATTTGGAGACGTTTTTATGCACATTAAAGAAAATAATAGCTTGTCTCTAATTTGTTTAACCCTAGCCTATTGTGATGCTGCCATGTTTACTGTACTATGACATGGTATATCGGCCAGTAATGCAATAACAAAACAAGCAGTATTAGTCACACAATCCGAAATAGTTTTATGTCGGCATTCACGTTAGACTGTATCTATTCCACACATTACCTATGGCCGACATTATTTAGCTAATTATGCATATTAATCAATATACACATTTTTAGTTTAATTTAATTATGCGCAAGCTCTCGGTCTATAAGTTTTGTTTATTTTATATTATCCTAATACTCTATTATGGTATGTTTAATTTATATCAACCTGTAATCGTTTAAGAGAAGATAAGCGCACGTGTCGATATCATTTATTTTTAAAGCAATAATAACAAAGAATAAAAACAATATTACAAAATAATAATTTTGTATATAAATTTAGCCTGTGGAGGACCTTGTTTGTAAGTATATAAATGGCTTGGTAATCCTGCATATCAGATATTTTTTGTTTTAACTATATAATTTATATTATATTATATCATATTACATTGTGTCAGCTTTTTTAAAGGTACATTGGCCAGTAATGTAATAACAAAACAAGCACTATTAGGTACCCAATCCGAAATGTTTTCATGACGGTATTCGCGTTAGACTGTCTCTATTCCACGCATTGCCTATTTACATAACTGACTGGATGATTATGTATATTATATTAAATTTTATTATATTATATTATACTATGTTATTTAATTTATTACATTATATTATAAAGTAAAAAGGATTTTTGTATTACAATGTATATTATTTATTATAAGACATCTTCTACAAAATTCGGTATTAAAAGGTTTTTCAGAGTGGGGAATCGAAATATGCTATGTTTTTGTCGTAAAATGTATATTGAGCCACCTGCAGTCCTTTGCTTAGTGGTTCAAAGTTTCATAAATTTTGTTTGCTTGGGTACATTATGATTTTAGTATAGACATTTTATTGTCCCATATTATTTGGAAGAAAAGGTATGCTTAATAAATATTGCTACAAGCAACTGTTTTTGAGATATTTAAGATTTAATATTTTATTTCATACAAAAGTTTCCCATTGCATTCCTTCATGGTTTATCTAGGCAGCCTGGTAGTGTTCAAAGGTTTGTACAAAATGCTACCACAAATCCTTTGGGCCAAAATACAACGATCTAATGTTATTTACCTTAGTCGAAAGGTTGCTGGTTTGTACTATACAGGGTGTCCCATTTTCCATTTATTTTATTTTTTTACTTGCACACCTTGTATCTTACAAAAGATCAACTTTTTAATTAAGGAAAATGGGGTTTATTCGCTGTATTTTGGCGTAAGAAAATTGTAGTACCAATTTGTACAGACCTTTAGAGAAACCCGGTTGGCCTAAATGAAGCGTAAAGGAACGTGAAGGAACTTTTTAGGTAAAATAAAACGTTTAATCTGAAAGTATATCAACAACAGTTACTTAGTAGTGCTAATTATAAAGTACATCTTATTTGTTCAAAAATATGGGAGAATGAACAGTTATCCACTAGAATCATTATATACCAAGGCAAACAAAAGTAATGATACTTTAAACACAAGCAAAGTACTGCAGGTGGCTCCCCTACATTTAACAGCAAAAATATGAGTAGCTTTCGACTTCTGTACTTTTAAAAACCCAGTATACCGAATTTGGCAATAATAATGCCAATATTAAATAGAATATTTTAAAATAACTAAAATAAAAACGTTGACACCCTGTAAAGCGATTAACTTTTCGACTACGGTAAACTGCGATAGATCGTTGTATTTTGGCCCAAGGAGTCTATGGTACCCTTTTGTACAGACCTTTTGGAGACACCCTGTATAATATGTATTATTTGCGCTTTAAACGGAAAAAAAAGCTCTGCTATCATAACTCTTCTTTTATGTCGTTTGGGCATAACTTCACTCGATTTATCCATAGTTTAGGCAAAGAAGTATTAACCAGAAAACAAATATAGCACAACGTTGCAACTCCTTTGGAACTTACCGTATGTACGTGAGTTCCGTATTTTTCGATATATTATACCGCCTGGGAAACAAAATTATTAGCGTGGTAAATTATTATTGAGTTTTTATTTTTAGTTAGCACTACTAAAAAAATAAAGCTGATAAAACTACTAAGTCTTTCTTTAACTCAGATATATTTTTTTAACTTTTATTGTTTTCCTACTGAGCAATGTTTAATTTATGTTTTTACCAAGATTTAATGTATTTGCAACGATGACCACAAATTTACCATCGATATATTGCAAAAAATGCAGTATACGCCCAAGTAATCTCGTGTGCTACCACTTCTAACGTTATTCCGCGACCAAATGACAAACTAATATACAGGGTATTTTCTAACTACGGTACGACATTTGAGGGGTGATTTCTTATGTCTATTTATAAAAAAGTTTTTATAAACATATGTCCGGACTTGCTTTATTTCCGAGATACAGGGCGCCAAAGTTTTTAATAAAGTCGGTATCTTTTAAATATCTTAAAAACGCCGATTTGGATAAAATTTGGTACACCTATTTAATATAATAAGGTGCTTGTAAAGCTCTACCTAGATTAAGGTTATTGGGTCCAGTGGCGTCTTAGTGGGCACCACAACCAATATTATTGAGAAAAAAACGACGCCATTGACTTTTTATAAAGTTTTTTTTCCGATTAATTAATTAAAAATGCAGCTTTTTAGTCTCTTGTATTTTCTTTGTAGTTTGCATTGTTTTTGAGAAAAAAAGCTACTTTATGTCATACTAAAAGTATCCATAAACAGCATATAATCAAATCCATAATTTAAAAAATAAACAATTTTGACTTAAGTAAATAACGAAAATGGCGATTTTCGTACAACACACGACTGCTTATTAGGCCAATAATTGTTTATTTTTTATTTTTGTATTTATTATGTTGTCTCTGGGTATTTTTAGAAGAAATTAAAGTGGCTTTAACTTTTTTCATGAAAACAAAGCTAGATACGAAGAAAACCTAAAAGTTGCATTTTTAATTGCCTAATCAAAAAACAAATATATATATAAAAACTTTTGTCAAAAGTCAGTGGCGTACTTTTTTTTCCAAAAATATTGGCTGTGGTGCCCACTGAGACACCACTGGACCCAATAATCTAAATATAAGTAGAGCTTTACAAGCGCCTTATTACCTTAAATAGGTTTACCAATTTTCATCTAAATTAGTTAAAGGGGTTTCAAGACATATCATCGCCTTTTTTGCAAATTTTAACTCCCTGTATCTCAGAAATGAAGCAAGTCCAGTCCGGATATACATATAGGTTTAAAGAAACTTTTTTCATAAAAAGGCATAAGACATCATCCCCTTAAGTTTCGTATCGTAGTTAGGAAACACCCCGTATTTTATTTAAGGAGACATTAAAAAAAGAGGAGTTTTATTTTACCAGAAAGTTACTTTAGGCATCTTACAGAATTATTCTATGATTAACTCTATTTTACACAATTTGTTCGAATCGACTCTTCACTTCTTAATAGTGAATTAATACTTTAAAAACTCCTTCGCCATTTTGTCAGAGAGTTTGTGACAAAAATGCATAAAACAACGAGCATAAAACGTTCGCTTCTTACGAATATGGGGGCACGAGCCATCAGGCGATCGCAGCAATCCCATAATTTCTCTAACATAAACAGATACACACAAGAAAAAGTTAGTATACCAAAACAGTTATGAAGGGTATGATCTTAGTAAAATTAGAAAAGATTTTGTTAAGCTAACAATATTTTTATATTATACTTCTGAGATATGGATCCATAATAAATAGACTGGGCCATATTAGAAAGCGAATAATTTCTTTTTCTGCAATTTTTATTGTATTTTTTAAATATTTTAGCTGTATTATTTTAATGGAAGTGGCTGCACGAGCGCAGGCGGCATTGCTGAATTATAAGAAGAAAACCGCGACCGGTGGTTTTATCTATTTGCGTATATGAAAGCCGCCGAACTTCTTTATTAATTTATTATTACTGGCGGTTTTTACTTATTTAATCGGTTAGATGCCGGCGGCAATGCTTATAAAGACCAATAAAACCGTCGAATAATAGTTAACCTAACCTTAATGATTTTTCATTTTGCAGTGCCGTAAGCGTTTAGTTTTTTGTGGTAAAATGATTTAATCAATAAACAAAAATGATACTAAGGTCTTGGACTCTTATTAACAATCTCCTTTACTTCATATTTTTTCTTTTTCCTGCAGATTTAAAGTTTCTTCTACCTTGAATTCATACCATACTATACCATTCATATTTTATTTGGGAATACTTTTGTTTTGGTTCTATGAAACGATAAGTTTTCTTTTTCGCTGAAATAGTCCTGGCTTCTCTAGTCCAAAGAGATAATTCTTCTTTTAAATACCTATTAAGAGCTTCAACAAAATCTTCGTAGGTGTCAAATGTGTCTTGGTTTCATTTTTGTTTATTGACCCATAAAAAATAAAATCACATCCAAACTAAATGTTTATAGTACAGCAAAATGAACATGTATTAGTTTAAATATTTTCGGCGGTTTTTATTAGTTTTTATAAGCATTGCCGCCGAACGGCGGCATCTACCGATAAATAGGTAAAAACCGCCGGTAATAACCACGCAATTTAAATTTTTGGTGGCTTTCATATACAGAAATAGATAATACCACCGTATGGCGGTTTTCTTCTTATTTAGTCAGTGCCTATTTTAATTACCACAGACCTTTTCGAAATTACAAAACATATTTTCTTGAATATCTTTAGATTATTTTTATTTAGAGATCATGACTCTCGGTATAACAGTTGAAGGGCTTATTGTAAAAACATGATAAGCCACAATCAAAAAAATACGAAGTTATTAAATTTATATGTTAAAAAAAGGTGATAAATTAACTTTTATCAAAAATAAACTTGAATATTTTTTTAAGTCAATGAAATGCAAAGGATAATTTTTAAAAAATATATTGTTGCTTATCATATTAATAATTAAATAAATTCTGTGGGTGTGTGTCTTATCGTGTTTTTACAATATTTTTTCAAATATAAAACATTGTGTAATTATAAGTCAAAATAATGTCGTTTTTGTAATATATAATTCCTTCGCCATTTTGTCAAAAAAGATTGTGTTTCTATACTAAGAGTGAAAGATAACTAAGCAGTGCCGGATTTATGCATAGGCAACATAGGCAGTTGCCTATAGGCCGCGACTACAAATTCAAAGGATTTTGTACGCCCCTGGATTTCTGCGCGGCACTGAAGGTCGTTTATAATTAGGTGAGGACCTTTTTTTGGTCTTCAAAACTTTTTGGGGCCTCTATAAAAAAATGTTTGAAAAAGGTCGTTTAATTAAGATGAGGACCTTTGTTTTTTGGTCTTCAAAATTTTTTGAGGGCCTGCACCAAATGCTCTGCCTATGGGCCTTCAAAGTTAAATCCGGCGCTGCAACTAAGCTAGTTAATCTATGGTGAATATTAGTAAATGTAAAACAAAAAAATGATGACTCACATAATTTACCTGAATTCCTAACCAGAACATGAGCTGCTAGCAACTTAAGACTGTGGACCTCAAATAATAAAGGATGAAATAACAGTTCTTTCGCCGACCACCTCTCTTCAGGATTCTTCCTCAGGCACTTCTCGATAAAGTCCTTCTGGCTTTCGTCCTCCAGTAGGTCGATGGTCTGCCGGATGTTCTCTTCGGTCACCTTCTTGCCGGAGTCTCCGTTGCCGATGATCTCCAGAGCGGCCATTTCTAAGGCACACATGCCGAACGCGTATATGTCTAGCGCCGGACTGACAGCTGTGGTGGACATATAAACAGATGGTCAATTGATGAACAAGGTTATCAATTACATTAAATGAATAAGCAATAAAAAAGTAAAAACAATTTTAAAAAATAAATGTGATGTGAATACAGCGTTTCCAAAAAGTTCCAGAGTTGTTCAATAGACTTGGAACGTTTTTAGGTGCACTGGTGTTTTTAAAATTAAAATAGATGACGATGAAAATAAATAAATAGGCGGAGTAAAAAACTTGCAAAAAATCTTCTGTGGGCTTCAAATATAAACTTGCAAAATTAAGCAGACCTACGACTGAAAACCTCATTTACTAAATTTAAAAATCATTTATACTTTATGGATCACCAAGTATCCATCAAATGAACATATAAATTTTCTCCGATAGCCAGACTGATTTAAGGCCGCCGATTTCTGTGCGATCTGCGAACCTAGTTAATTAATGTTTTTAGTATTTTTTAGTTTGGTTTGTTTTTAAAATATATAACATCATTATTTATACAATTTTATTATATAAATTTTAAGGTCCTAGCTAAACGACCGGCGACAGCATTGGTCAATTATAAAAGAAAACCGCCGTCTAGCGGTTTTATCTTTTAGGTATATAAAAACAGCCGAAAATCTCAATTACTCTGTTGTTACCGTGGGTTTTTACTTAATTTATTGGTAGATGCCGCCGCCCGGCGTCTTTGCTTATAAAAACTAATAAAAACCGCCGAATAATAGTTAACCTAACCTTAATAATAATTATTTATTTTGCTGCGCCGTAAGCGTTTAGTTTTTTTGTGGTTTTATTTTAAATATCTTATTTTTTATTGAACACTAAACAAAAATAGAACTGGGAGACACATTTGACACCTACGAATATTTTGTTGAAGCTCTTCACAGGTATTCAAAAGAAGAATGTATCTTTTTAAAAATAATATTCCAAGTTGTATTTTAGCGGAAAGAAAAAACCGGCAGGAAAAGGAAAATAAGTTACATGGAAAAGAAGATTGTTGATAAAATTCTAAGACAAAAAGTGGCTCTTGTATTAGCCTCACAGATAATAATATAGGGGATATTAAGAGGATGCCGAAGCACGTTAAATTAGCTAAAACGCGATTCGCTGCAGTTTTTAAATATTTGTTTTGAGAAAAAGTTGTACATAGAAAAGTTTATTAAAATGATCCAAAGATTATTGAAAAGTTAATTCATTTTTGGTAATGGTAATAATTAACACATTAAATTTTCCAAAATTACAAAACCGTAAAAATAACCAACTTTCCGATAATCTTTGGATCGTTTTAAGAAACTTTTCAATATACAACTTTTTCCTCAAACAAATATTTCAAAACCGGCAGCGAATCGCGTTTTAGTTCATTTAACGTGCTACGGCATCCCCTTAAATTACTATTCTGCCGTCTAACGGAAAAACACCGTATGTAGCCGTAATAACTGTTTTAGGCGCCCTAGGCTGGAATTCCCGGAGCGCCTATTTATCACCGAAAAAATTTTTGAAGAGCAAAAAAAAGGTTCTTTCCTCCGTAGCGCCTATTTTGAGTGCCAGGCGCCTTACTTCACCACCCGAAATAAAATTTGATGACCCAAAAAAAAGTCATTCCATCCTGTTCGCGCCTATTTCATTCCAAAGCACCTTATTCACGGAGAAATTAGTCACCAAAAATCCCCACCCGACCTAAACTTTTTAAAACTTCCCTGTCTAGCGCCTATTACTTCCCTGTCTGGCGCTTATTTTTCATGGCGCCCTAGGCTGTAGCCTAGTCAGCCTAATGGTTAATACGGCACTGATTATAAGCCTATTCATATACAGTGTTTTTCCGTTGGACGGCAGTATTGGCCATAAGAAAAAGAGGTAGACTTGGTGGATATTTTTGTGTAAACATGCAAAAACAGATTTTTAGCATCTCTACTCATAAGATAATATAATTTAGATGATAAATACGGAAGAATTTATCCAACAAAATCATATTTTTATTTGTTTTATACAATGACTTGTCTTTTATTATAAAGACACATTCTTCTTTTGAATACCTATTAAGAGCTCTAACAAAATCTTTGTATGTGTCATGCTGCCGCCACACATTGGGCGAAGATGTGGCCGAACTATTTGTCGAAACATTTGGCAAATTATTTGTAAGCAAGCGGATTCGAGAAAAGTTGGGCCAATCAAAACGAATGTAGACGAACTACCCGTCAACACAATGGTTGTTTGCCAAGTTGGTCGTAGTTGGCCTATGTCCGGCGGCGGCATCAAACGTGTCTTCCAGCTTAATTTTTGTTTATTGATCAATAAAAAATATCATATTTAACAATTAAATTACAAGAAAACCATACGCTTACGGCACAGCAAAAGAATAATTTTTAAGGTTAAGTTAACTATTATTCGGCGGTTTTTATTAGTTTTTATAGGCAAAGCCGCCGGACGGCGGCATTTACCTATAAAATAAGTAAAAACCGCCAGTAATAACAAATTGAGATTTTCGGCAGTTTCCTTATGCGTAAATAGATAAAACTGCCGTACAGCGGTTTTTTTATAATTGAGCAATACCGCCGGCGGTCGTCTAGCCAGTGCCTAATGTTAATGAGATTAAGGATGAAGCATATGTCATGTATATTAGATAAGCAAATAGGTATTCGGATATCGGCCAGTAAAGCAACAACGAAGGATGTAAATGTTTACATGCGGGTATTCACGTGCTCTCTTTTCCTCACATTGCCTATGTGTTAAGTTATTTAGCTGATCCGGTATGAACAAAAAGCAAATAAATTAAATTTGAATTCAGGCAACGTTAAAAAATATATAAACCAATCTTAGAAATCTGTCCTCGTCCAGTATGTCTATCTGTGCTTATATTAATATAAGTTTGGAAATTAGATGCTTAACTTAAAAATTGTATCCACATCAAGATCTTAAGAAAAGGCTACTTTGAACCAATAAGCCGAAATAATGATCTCAAAAGTACAAATGACAAAAAAATAAAATGTATAAAAATTTTCTAGTATTCAATTTATATTCCATTTTAAATTGTCATGAAAATAAAAACCAATGAAATAAACTTAAATAATTTTGCAGTCAAACGTATTTAAAACCCACAGAAAAAATTCTTCATACACAGCCTCTTTACAGCCCAAAATAACCCTGAAAGAATGAAAAAGCATTAGTAAACATGGGGTACAGTTAATAAATAGGAAATTTTAAAAGAAAAAACAACTATCATGTCTTTCTTACCGGGATGTTCGGGAGCGATGAAATGCATGTTTTTGAAATCTTCCTCGCAGGTCTTAACGTGATGGTTAATGGAATCGGGAGCCACTAAAGGAAAACGAAAATTACAATTAGTTTTTGGGGTCGTTAGCATGTTTGCGAAGTGCTGATAGGAGGGCATTGCAGGCATGCAGATCGTCAAACCATTCTCCATTTTATCTATCTTGGATAACAATAACGTAAAGTAATAATTCCCAGAGTATCTTTATAAAAAGTAGTTAATAATGCATTTTAAAGATCCCCCACAAAAACAAGTTTATATATTTGCCACGTAATGGAAAATGATTAGAGTCCGTGGAGGAAGCAATCGCTTTACAAAAAGAATCATTGCCAAGCGTAGATAGCTCGTATAAGCGCCCAACAGTACTTACATAAGCGACACGTCTGGCCATGAAGAAATAGTAGCGACCGCTTGACAGGTCAGACTCTGTATGCGCAAGTCTGAGAGAGTGACGGTCACAGGGATTTAAAAGCCAAGTTTTTAATATCATTTCTATAAATGGAATTTAGAAAAGAGGCTATTTATTTAAACTAGACATTAAGAAAACAGTTTAAATGATATGGGGAGATTGTTGTGAATTTTAATTTAATATAAATTTGATTCAGTTACTTGATACAAGCTCATTTAAAGTCACAAACTAAAACCTAAACTAGTAGCACATCGTCTCATTCAATATATATTGCTGTCAATATGACAGCAAATAATTTAAAATGGAAAATCTTTACTACCAGTAAAAGTTCCGTTATACCTAGTATGCGCTTTGCATTTTAGAATGAATTGTGTGAAACAAAAACATGTAAATTTTAAATTTGTCCATTCAAAAACGGATAAATTGACATATTTTTTAGACTTTATGTAAGAATATAGCTTTCGAGCAGAAAGGCAGGAATTTTAAGAGGAGCAAAAAAAATACAGAATGATGGAAATATGATAATGAATGCCAAAAATCGAAAAGTTAAAAAAATATATGAAAACTTAAAATTCCTACATTTCTTAAATGATCACTTCTTGTTTTTATGTTTCGGTAGGTTTTGTCGGTAAACAAAGTCAAAATGTCACACTGCTAATGTTTTATAGTTTTGATTGTGAAAAGTTTAACTGTGCACAAATTGGACAATTATTCCCAACTGAGCAGGATTCAAAAATGTTTAACGTCTAGCTAAATTTGGTATTTTCTTTACAAAAGAACAATTTTTGAAGTCTGAAGAAAATATAATAAAATATTGCAAAGTGATAAAGCATTTTTTGTCTTAAGTGAGCGCAATGATAAAATTAATAAAAAATTAATTTAAAAATAAAGTTGCGATCCCAATAGCAAAGAATATTTGATATGTAAAAAATAGCGAAGATAGTTAAAACATTTGACACTGGGATTTTCTAATGTTACCAAGTGCTGATGCTTACAAACAGTTAGCAGTAATTTTTAAAGCTGTTGTTACAGTTTGAAAGATTTCTTGCTTGCAATTTTTTCCTTCTGCAATTTTTCGATTTGCACACGCGCATTTTTCGCTTAAAACTTGCTGCAAAGTGCGCGTGTGCATATGGAAAAATTGCAGCAAGAAAACTTTAATGCAAGAAATCTTTCAAACTGTAAAAACAGCTTAAAGAAAGTTAAGTATGCAACTGGCTTGCATACTTGCAAGTGCTTTGGTAGATTAGACACAAAAAAGGTAAAAAAATAAGTCTCTAATTATGCCTAATATGGAATAAAATGTAAATATAACTTATGTTTTTCTTTACTCTTGGAGCAGATTATAAATTCAACAAAATAGTTTGAAATAATAATTCTCTTACTCTAATTTTGGTGTAAAACTAATTAAAATCATATTAAATACAGTAAGTTAATAAAACTTTCAAAACAAGACTTATTAAATGTCCAAAAAGACAATCAAATAGAGACAACTAATTTGATTGGTTAAAGCGCCACGGTCATGCAAAACAGCTACATTGGGGAGTTATGGTTAATTAAATCTTTTTTTTTTTAATTAAAAAAAGGGATTTAACTCCCCGGAACTAACCATGAACACCCCAATGTGACAGTTTTGCATGGCGTTTTAAACCAATCGATTTACAGGTTCGGGTGCTTTTTACTGTAGTCTATCAAATAGAGTAACAAGTTTTTTGATAATTTTTAATACATAAAATTTTATAGTTTAAGATCACAAAGTTTTTTATAAAAAAAAACTAAAAAATCGTTTAGGTTTATTTAATTATTATTGGAATAAATTTGAAAGTAATTTATCCCTTATCCAAAAATCCAGTATGCAAATCAAAAAGCCCCACTTCCTAATAAAATGGCGAAGGAAAACTAAAACACGAAGTTTTATTAAAAATGCATGTCGTATTCAAATATGCACAGAAATCCTATATACCCATAAGCTGAACTTATTGGATATTTTATCAGCTCAAGATTGTCAAAATAAAATTGAAGTTTGTGGTCTCAACTGGGAAATACATAGAAAAGAAAAATGCATTGCAATTTTTATAAATTTACATTTTTATTTACTCTCTAGATCCACAAAGTCTACATGAAAAACGTATTAAAATAAATTAAATATACACTTTTTCTCTGCCATGACCTGCATTTTTAAATGACAGGAACAAAAAATAAATTATCGTTTACCAGAAGAAATTTAAAATGATATGATAGAAGGGTCCAAATTATATTATGCAATGCATACAAATGTAAAGCAGAAATTGACATATATGATATTATTGCTATACAGATTTTTATGTCCTGTTTTGGATAGTTCTGGTCTTTTAATTCACTCTAACTGTAACACCCAGTGGTTTCAAAAGTAGGACGTTTAAAACATAAATATTCATATAAAGTTTTTTTATATTTTTCGTGAAAGAATCATCCCTTAAAGTTTGTTGGTAGAGTTTCTGGATATTTGAAGCATATTAGGGATTCAAGGCAATTGAAAGTTACACACCTTTTCGAACTTCTGGAAAAGTTTACTTCCTTTTCACGGATTAAAATATTATTCCCAATATCTCTACACAAACCAATATGTAAAATGACAATAATGTGGTTTTTATTTAAATTGTTTTGTCTGTAATGTAAAACGACCCACAGACTAAGCAACTTTTTGTACTACAGGTTGTACAACTGGATTAGATCCGACTGTCTAAACTTTAAATCGCATTATCGTGGCGTTGTTCTTCAAGAAGTTGTATGCAAGATTAAATGTGTCTGTGGCCAAAGATCCATGCACCTTGTTGCGCAGTGATTGTTTGGAATATTGTCTATACGACCTTTCACACAAAAAGTCGCTTTGTGTTTGGGCCGTTTAGGTGTTAGAGTAAGATAATTAATTGGCTTCGTGAAAAACAGCTTTTATTTGCGACACTGAGTATTTTAATATTTTTCCGTCTTGAAAGAATAAACGTTTCAGAAGCTCTGGAAAACTAAAAAATGTGTGACATTTAATAGTTGGCATAAGTAAAGAATCCCTAAGACTCCTGATGAACATTGTTTAGTTTCACCTTCGCCATTTTAGTTTTTAGATGATATTTCGGGTGTAGTTTGTTTTTCCCAAATATAAAACCCTTCTAAACGAAACAAAAAAATGTTGATAAGATAATAAAACCCACAAAGAATGTTTAAAATAATTATTTAATATTCGTTTGTTGGCTGTGATAACCTACAAATATTGATTTGTTTTGTACTAAAAGGTGAGTGATTAGTTCGAAAAAGCTCCATTTACTGGGATTGTAGAGTATATATGATAGCTTTTAGTGAAAACCTTTAATCATGCCAAAACAATTTGCTTGCAAATTATATTTCATTTTTAATCCATCAATGAACTCACTTATCACTTTAACATTTTGCAATAAAATAATATACCTAAATCAGACTGACTGAAATTTCAAAAAAAATTTGGAAGTACCTCGGCGTAAAAACCAATTGACCGCTCCAAAATCAGACTTACGCGTAACCATCCGCAGCACCCAATACCGCAACTATACAGCTATGATTTCCAAAAAAAAATTGAACCAATGAAACTTTACAAATTTTTCCAACAAGAATTTTTCTCAGCGATATATATATATATTATTTCGGTGAGGTTAAAGTTTTTTTATGTGATTACCTGATCCGATCTTGACGAGGCCGTTGTGTTGTATAAATATGGTATCACAGGTCAGATTGCCATGGATGATGGGCGGTGAACAGGAATGCAAGTAACTGTAAAGAAAACAGACTGGATTCATAGAACGACTCTTTAAAGTTGTTCGCCCGCGCCGACACATCATCGCTGAAAACTGATTTTGATTCTATCTCGAAGGGACGAACCGGCAATTTTTTTTCTTTGCAAGGATATAGCTAGTCTTTAAAATATGAAATGGATGGTGTAAATATGGAAATTAATAATTCTTTATTATTCAAGCGCTACAAAAAAGGTTTTTAAATTGATGCATAATAAGTAATAATACACATTGTGCAAGTTCGAAATTACAGTAGGCAATTTTTCGGGATGGTTCAAGGCAAGACAATATTTGCCACACCTTCCACCGACGCGTCATCGTACTAGGGAATATTTGAATGCATGAGTTTTCAACCAAAGCTTTACCTGTTAGGGTTCAATACACTAAAACCTAATTGATAGCATCTAGCTGGCACTATGTGTATACGTTCCTATTAAAGCATATTTTAAAGGAAAGTTTAAACTTTTAATTTTTAAGTTTATAAATAATTGAGCCTTATTAGATTCTAGCTCACCCTGCGCAGTACAAAAGCCCAAGGTCTGCAATCTTTCTCAAAACATCAATTGCACATGGTATTGATAGTAAAAGTAATTGTATTGTTCGACAATGCTTTAATACATTTGCCTCAAAAACAACAACCACTGACAATTATTCTAACTTTAAAATATATTTTCTTAAAACTTCCTTTATATTTATTTCTCCTAATCAAAAGAGGATAGTGTCACTATATTAAAAAAGTAAAATATTCTAAAAAAATCATAAAAATTATCACTGAAGTACTTTTTACTGGAAACAATAAATACAATTTTCTTAATATACGATACAGCTTTGTTACCAACAATTTTCGTAAAACTAAACAAGTCTACCATGCATACCTACCTCGTATTTTCATCAAATATTACATAATCCTGTTCATTCCTAAAACAAACCTAAAATTCCAGTCCCTTAAAAAAGTAATTCAGTGATGTAACACTAAGAAATGTATTTAAAAAAGAAACAAAAATATTTTCTTGTAATAAATATAATTTACAATGACAATATCTAATAGGACATAATCCAAGTTGTACTGGAGTTTATTTTAGAAAAAAAAATAGATCAAAGACCTCTTTCATATTTTTTCATCCAGCTACACCCTTAAAGATCTATTGTGATCTTTTCATACTCTCCTCTATCGCGACAGATATTCACTGGATGCCCACCAATGCTAACTTTTTGGCAGTACCTGTGCTCTTGATACCCTTGGGAACTAACCATAGAATATCCATCTTAACCCGCAAATATCCTACACCAAAAAATGTCCGATTCGTCAGTTAATTACACAAATGAAGATCTTTGGGTTTGGTGACTATAATACCACCATACAGACTTAACTTACCTTAAGAGCTGTAAAACATGGTAAAATATACAAATGGGAAAAATACAATCGGCCACAATAACGCATTGATAATACTTACAAAATAATCTTAGCTTATTGTGGACGATACAATTGATAATTTTTAAAAATAACCTTAAAATCTAAACTGTATACACGACTGAAATCTTAAAAGTAACTTAAAAGCTAAAGCCAACAATCTTTTGAAAAATGGTTTTTGCTCGACATAGATTTTTAATTACCTAAGTGCTGAAAGAATCTGGGTACACCATCTTCTCCAAGCTGGAAGGGGCAGCCGTTTGACGTTGCGTTTAGTGCGTTTAAGGAACTGTTTTAGGGAGCCAGAAGACATGTATTCAGTTATGAAGATCACCTAAAAAAGAATACATCTTTAGGAGATGCTATCCAAAGCATTAAAAATTGAAATTAATTAAGAATGCCGTGTGGTTCTTCGCCAGACTGGCTATAGAAAATTTTGGTATTTGTCTAGAAAGTGGGAGCAACTCAGATTTTGACGGAATTTGGTATATGGGAATTTTGGGGCGCTGAGCATGAATCTGAAAGATTTTTTTCGAAAACGTTTTGTTGCCGAGATATCCATCATCAAAGTGGAAAAAACCAAAACTAATCTTATTTTTACTATATTTCCCCTTCTTCTTGATTTTAGGCTAAAGTGGCACTCAATATTTGATTTTCACTTTTTAAAACCCCATTTTCTACATATTTTACCCCTTTTATAAATTAAATTGCATATAGCTTTTTTTCAATCATCTTCAATAACGGTGAATGCGCCGGAAAAAAATTGATTTATGGCTTGGTGCGTTTTTTAAGAAAACCTTCGCAATTTATTTGAAAATTGGTGTAAAATACACAGAAAACGGGGTTTTAAAAGGTGAAAATTAAATATTGTGGGTCACTTTAGCTTTAAATCAATAATTGTGTGCAAAAAGAAGGGGGAACGGAGTAAAAATAAGATTAGTTTGATTTTCCACTTTGATGATGGATATCTCGGGAACGAAACGTTTCCAAAAAAATCTTTCCGATTTGTGTATCAGTGTGCGCCTCAAAAACCCCCATATGCCAAATTTTGTCCAAATCGCTCCCACTTTCTAGACAATTACCAAAATTTTGATATCTACAAACATTGACTTCCCTATTGATTTTACAACAAAATTGTATTAGAATATTTTCAAGACATTCAGAAGATCTTACACTAAATTCCAGTATTTTCTAATAAGCCAATTAATTTTTTACTAAACACTACAGCTTTGTTAATGAGATGAGCACATCTTTTAACAATAAAGCATAATTTGACATTGCGTTTTGACTATTTGGTAAATCCACCACCTTCTAGATGTTTTGAATAATTGTACTATTTTATCTCGTTACACACCTGATACATACCAAGGAAGATAAACTGTTTAATAAAGAGCGCTCGATTTTTATAATTGTCCGAAAAATATAGGTTATGTTTGTGACGTCACCTTTTTGCCATAATATTTTTTACTGACAAAATAAACCAATACTTGCATACCATAAAATAAAATCACTAAAAAACATTTTAAAAAAATGTATCTTACCCTTAATAACGATTTAAGCGTAAATTCCCTATAAAAAATATCCAAAGGTCAGTGACCCCTGTTTACATGTTTTAAAATTCTCTGTAACTGCAGTACTAATAACTACTCAATTTAACTATAAACTGTAAAAACTAAATATATATAAAAGTCCAATGACTAAAAAGCAAAAAATAATACTAAAACCTCGAAAAAGCCTTCCAGTACAATTGTAAACAAATAATTACGGGAAAAGATTACGTTATAAAATTTGGCGAACATAGGCTTAAATGTGATCGAGCGCTCCTTATTAAAAGTTTATTTTCCTTGGACACATACCGTAATCCGTAATGAATCCACCAATAATAAATAAAAAATGAATAATTAATAGAAAGTAAAACGTCCAATAAAAAATTGACAAGACATTGTAATCATTAATGGTGGATTCATTACGGTATGTATCAGGTATGCAACCATTTTACTTTTTCTTAAATAACATTTAATTGGCTTATCAAATAATACCGTTTAGTGTCTAAGGTTATCTTATCAACGTCTTCAAAATAGTCTAACACAATATTCTTGTAACATCAATAGGGAGGCCCCCTATGACCGCCCCTGCTGGCAATACACCACCCGGTATATACTAGAAAGGGTTGCGACATAACCTCGACTTTAGGTGGTTTGAGGTCGGGGTGAGTAAAAGAAACACAACGTATTTTATGAAAACAGTATCCCTCTATTGATTTTTTCTTAAAGACTGTGTTTCTACCTTTATATTTATGCGGGATCTGGCTGCATTTTAGGGGAGCCCAGGCCACCTCTGCCCCCCTGGGCTAGTGTCATCACTAGTGCTAAGACATAATTGGCAGGGTTTTCAAGAACGGTCAAGGGACAAAGCTGGTAAACTCGAACAATCTCACGAACAGTGACGTAGGTATTATGGGGCTAGGCGGGGCAGTGCCCCAGGGCCTCCAAGCTCAGGGGGCCCTCGGTGTAAAACCTAAATTAGAGAGTGCAAGCCTCATTGCATTTCACTGTGAATTACAAACGTAAAACAGTACACTACACACATTTAACTAACGAAACGTCAACGTCAATTCCTTAAAGGTCTTAGCTTTTAAACGGGGTGTTAACATTTAAAAAAATATATAGTTTTAAGTTTTATATCATAACTTTTATACCAATTCAATAACAGATGTTATTAAAAAATTTGGGCTAGACCTCCGATGCATCAAAAGACATTTTTTGGCATACAAGGAAAAAAATTACCAATGTCGTTCATGGGGGTATAAAGTTAATAAAAAAAAAAATGGTACACCACCGCATTTTTCTAAAATACAAATATTTTTAGAATTCCCATTTAGTTTGAAACAAATTTGATCTCTTGATTTTTTTTTATTTAATGCACGGTTTTCGCTTAAATACTTATTAACCATTTCTCGGCATATACAAATACCTATCTAAATTAATAAAATTAATTGAAGAATAAATAACAAAGAGGGATTTCTTTACTCTAGAATTAGATAGTATCGATACGAAAGGACCATGCCGAGAAATTTTTCAATATTTACGCGAAAACCGTACATCAAATTAAAAAGTCAAGGAATCAAATTTGTTCCAAACCTAATGAGAATTAAAAAAATATTTTTAGAAAAGCGCAGTGCCGTACCATTTTTAATTAAAAACATATTTACCTTAAACCACTCATGGACGACACTAATTTTTTTCTTTTATGCCAGAAAATCTCTTGTGGTGCATAGGAGGCGTTACCCAAATTTTTTAGAAATATATAAAAATTGTTATAAAAGTTATTATAAAAAAATATATATATATTTTTTTTTTAAATTTTCAATACCCTGTCGCTCAACAAGTAAGACGTTTAGGACCTATGTTTATATGAAGTTTTTTCTTGTCACATTAACGGGGTCAGGGTTAGTTCTGGTTCGTTAAATCTTTTTTTATTTCCTAAGAAAGCGAATTAAAAAAAAAAGATTTAATTAACCAGAACTAACCATGACCCACCCACCAATATGACAGTTTTGCATGACCGTCTGTAGCGCTTCGAACCAATTAAATTATACGTGCTTGTGCTTTTTAGTCTGGTCAATTGGTTGATGGCCGAAATTTAATAATAGGGAATTATTGGAATTCATATAAGGTCTAGCAGTAATAAATTCAGCAGTATTTTGACATTACGCGTGCTCAGTAGTGGTTTTTAATAGAGAGATATGGGTACTTTGGTTACCGCCTACGTTCGTTATTTACGTGAGGCGCTATATAAATACCGCATACGGTATTTAGTGTTTGTTTTTAGAGATATGGAAGACCTCGTATTACGAACGGTTAATTACACCTGTCTGCGAATTTACAAAATTAAAAAGCAAATGATCCTTTAATGTGCGAATACTAAAGTTTTTCCCGTGATTTCAAACACATTTTATTGTAAATTTTCCCACTTTTTCAGATGAATTTTGACTAAGACATTCTTTCAGAAAGCCAGGTCATTGTCGGCCGACAATCTTAACCTTTTCGTTTCTTTTCCACCTGCAACATTTATTCAAAAATAAAAAAGCAAGACTTTATCAAAGATTAGTAGTTTAACTTATCTCTGTGGCTCTATTACAAAAATATTTGTAGAAATCGTCGAAATAAATAATTTAACCTTAAAAAATAAACAAAGAAAAATATTGTGCGCATGGCAATTCTATTCGATATTTCAAATAGCACGCGGCGTTATCAGCCCGCAAATTACTCACATGCGGTAACGTTATTACCACCAGCGACGGTAAAAATCGAATCGCGCATAACTTAACTGTCATAATAGTGCTTACGTTAATACCGCATGATGTTACAGCACCACCCATATCTCTCTAATAAGGGAAACTTTATTAAAGTTACTGCTAGACTTTAATTGTGCCATTATAGTCGGTCGTTTCCCTTCCTTATTTTGACATTTGAAAACAAAAGGGTTAAAGTATTTTTTGTTTATTTTTAAATTTTGTCTTTACAATATACTAAAAAGTTAAAACTTCTCCATTTGTAACTATACAAAACAAATAAATAAATTAGACTATAAATAAAAACAAATAATATTCCAGTTTTAGGTTAAAAATAATACAAGCATGACCAATAACACTTCTTCACATAGGCGCGTTAAGGTTTAGCAGTAATAAAATAAGGTTTTTCCCTTAATACTGCTAGCACTATTTGCCTATTCCAATAATTCTCTAATGAATTTAAATAAAGCAGCACTATTTTTGTAAAAATGTTGTTAAGAAAAACAAAAAAATCTCATTCGCCACGAAACAAAATTCGGTTTCCAGCAAAACCACGTGAGTCCACCATTAGAATCAGGAGCACATAATCTTAAGGATGAAAATATCTTATCCAGTTATCACTAGTCAGTCCCCCTACCACAAACATCGGCACAAATGGCGTAACTCCCGGTTAAATATAAAAATTAACTTTTAGTTAGCAGGAGAACAGAGACCACCGCAGATAATGTAAATATCGGTTACAAGCGCCTCCCGTAATGACCGATTTCGAATCTTACTATTGCTATCTTTCTTTAACGTTTCTCGCTCTTTTTGGTTGATACGTGGTTGATTCAGAGATCCACGAGTAGGCAGCGCAACAACCGTCTGTTTACACGTGTGAAAGTAAAGAAGAAAATTGCATAATGACTAAACGAAAGACGGAGATAGAGATAAAGTATTATAAAATTTGGCAAAAAGGGAGATAAAGAAAATGCCGTATCATCTGAGCTTGTCGGGGCGTCGACCAAGTTCGGGAAAAACCTCGTAACTTTGTCGCTTTGTACTAGGAGTACAGAGCATTAAGGAGATTAACGTGTCGTATCTAAACTCAACGAAAAGAACACGTACCTCGGAGGTTAAAGCTAGAATTATAAACTTGACGTATCTTTGTCAATTAATGTATTCCTTTTACCTTGTAGAACCGTTTTCTGAACTGTCAATAGGGTCAAGAACGGTTCTACAATATGAAAAAATGTCAAAAAATTGTTAAAGGAACACTTTAATATGGTGTCGTTCCGGGCGGTTCTGAAGCATAAAAGAAATACAGTAAATGTCATTCCCGTTTCATTGCTGCCATTGCCACCACTAGCGTAGCGAGGGGGCGGCCCGGGCCCCTAGTTGGAAGAGGCCCCCAAAGGGTTGTTTTTATATAAAAAAAGGTAACTTTTTGATTTTTGTGGTTAGTAATTGGAAAGAGGGAGGCCCGACCACAGAAAGGATATAATATATTAAAAAAGGTCTCCGTTTGGTGGTGAGGACCTTTTTTTGGTAGCCAAGTTTTTGTTACAAGAACAAAGTTGAGAAGGGGTCCCCGACTCTTACAAAGTATATCATGTTAGTGATAAGGCCTCATTTTAGAGGTAAGGACTATTTTTGCTTTCCAAAATTAATTTTTCCCACATAAAAAAACAATAATACTGAAATGGTATGAGTCCCAACACCTCTAGCTACGCCTCTGATTGCCACAGTTTGTAAATTATATACACAATAATAACTACAAACGTCTGCGAACGACAAACGACAAAAGTTAAAACTCGGTCACGTCAAACAATAAGTCAAATTCGTCGTTTTTTCGTTTTTATGGTTATACCTACTAGCCTACTTTCTGAAGTTTTTGTACAATCATATTAAAATAATATAGCCTATAGCACTTCGGAATAGTGTAGCTTACTGATTGTGAAATAATTTTTATAATCGGTTCAGTATTATTATATTACAAACAAACAAAGTTATAAAATCTACCTCTTTATAATATTAGTTTATAGTTTAGTATGTAAATGTCGAAGAAAAAATCTACCAAAAATAAATAACTAAATCCGCTGTTTAATTTTCTTATCTATTTTGATAAAACAAAAATCTGCACTGGCCGGGAATCAAAACCGGGCCGCCCGCGTAGCAGGCGAGCATTGACGTATGCGTTCGGTTAGTGTAGATGTAAATAATTTTAAATAATTACGTCTACACTAACCGAACGCATACGTTTGTTGTCCATTTGGCCGTGTACGTTCGCTAAGTGAAGACTCACCTTTATATCCAATTTCCAACCGGTAACTTCAGCGACAACGACAACGATATGTCAACTTTATAAAACCACCTTAAAGCTTGATTTATTAACTTGATGTTTTACTCCCGCTACCGTAGCTGTGTCCGTCGTTAAATTTATGGTGTTTAAGTTAAACATTTATTATCGCCGTCACCGCATTATTGTTGGTGCTTTGCAGATATTTGAGATTTGTGATTGACCAACAGGCTGTTTATTTCAAAATTTACAAAATGCGACGACTGCAGCCTGCGGCAGCACAAAGGCAAGTACAAAAACTCATTTGCAAACTAAATACACAAAAAACAAGATGAGCATCTCTACTCATCTCCCACCACTCGGTATCTCTCTCTCTCTCTCTTCTTACAGGCGTTTTTTCGTGTTAATACTCTTCAAAACATTTTAAAACTTTGAATGCCTATCTCTATCTTACTCTTATATTTTATATTGTATTGTCATTTTAAATGCGCTTTGAACCACTCCGAATACGGTTAACACGAAAAAATGACTTGAATCCTAAAAATCTCAAAGACCGGGCTTGAGCTTGGGAACGAAAAGAGGCGTAAGTGCATCTTTTGTATCAGGAACACAGACTGTGACAGAGCCAAAGGAATATTTAGTATAAATAAATTCCTGGCAAAATATTCACAAAATATTGACAGAACAGAGGATTGAGAGAGATAAGAGGAAAAAGAAACCAAAGGCAAACAGGGGTGTAGCTACCGCCGTATTAGCCGTATCGATGATACGGAGCCCTCTGGTTATAGGGGCCACCAAATGTGTGCAAGCAAAAATAAGTTGTACAAAATCGGTAAAACTGTGGGTTAAATTGGGAAAATGGGGACCTTTTTTGATAGGAAGGAAAATAGAAAATGAGATTAGATAAACAATGTTTTTGGAAAGTGTGACCCTTTTTTCTTTTTTTTTGTCCTCAAAATTTTTTTTGGGGCCCCCTAACTCATTGTGCTACATGGCCCCTCCAAGGTACGCTACGCCAAGGCATTCCAGTATAAACTAAATTTAAAGATAATAGCCCCCAATACTTTCAGAATGCTAAAATTACCATCAGTATACTGAATGTCTATCTGTATTTACCCTCACACGATCAATATTACATATTGCATATTACTGTCAGTATTTTGCAATAGTGACAGTATTACGGATCGTGTAAGGGCCGCTTAACAATTTGAAAAAGGTTCTTTAAAAGTAGACTAAAAACAGGGTTGGAATAGGTTGCGAGTCGCAACTTGCGACACATCCTCGACTTAAGGCGTTTCGAAGTCATTAAATTTTGACAGCTGATGATTAATCCAGTGGCGTCTAGAATGTCCTTTTCGGTTTGCATTTTTTTAAAGTGATATTTGTGGAAAGATGTGAGCCCAAAGGTTTTTATTTAAAGTCGATGAGGTTGCGACTTAATAATAATTAAATAGTGTTTTGTAAACGGTTTTTCTAATATTAATATAAACTGTATTTCTCCGGCACTGATGAACATGGCCGAAAAATGGTCACTGTACTAAAACGGTTATAGAGAAAATGGTACGTAGAATTATCAGAATTGTTATTATTTTAAAACGGTATCTGAATATCTGAATCAGAAACACTGGTCAGGAATTGTTTTTGACAGTTGGCATGCCCACTAATAACCCTTATTTTAATACTTAACTCTTAACTTATTATTATAATTAAAGGGTACTATTTAAATAAGGCCGGTATAAATAATTCCCGAGCTTAATAAGGTAACTTGCAATAATTCTTTCTCTAATGTGTAAGGTACTCGAGATTGAATAAAATAAGACCCACTCTCTCTCTACTGTGAGAGGGGACAGATCGGTCGAATAAATTCGACGTTTATATTAGGATAACAGAAATAAAAGATACTATAAAATCTTAAAAATCTCAAAAAGATCAAGCCCCAGATTGTGTGTTGTCGTCAGCAGGTTTGCCAGCGCACCGCATCTGTTGTTAAACTTCGGATTTAACCCAAGGATATTAGGAGCGCATAAAATGATATCGGTATGTTATACTTCGATCACGAGAAAACAGATGAGAAAGCTTGCTTGGCTTGCCGCCGCCAATTTTGTCCGACCAAATCACAAGAGAAAGAGAATTTGTATTTTGTTCGACTGCCTTCAGAATGATTGTACTGTACTCCCGTGGAGTTAGTATGGGTGAGTTCCCATTCAATACCGTATCTTTCGTCTATCGTCCGAACGGAACTTGATCGTTCGCAATCGTTCGATTGGTTTATCAGGAGAATAGAACGCTAAACATACTTTTGTGTGATTGCTTCAAAAACATGGTCTCAGCCGAGTTTAGTCGTTTTACTCTGAAATTTCGCTCCAAGGGGAGGACAAGATTTTGTTTATTTTTGTGTATTATTAGCCCTGTTCGTAGAGAAATCACAAACAAGTTAGCGCCATTTGGGTATTATTATTTAGTCAGGTGACCGGTTGCCACTGGTCACCAGCCGTATTTGTAAAATCTGATTGGCGCTGACTATTTTGTGATTTTTCTACGAACAGACACCTATTATTAGATAGGTACAGTGGCGACGCCACCTTTTTAGTTTAGGGGTGGCCAAGGAGAGCCCGAACATTTTTGGGATGCCAAATTTTTTTTAAGGTATTAAACTTTATTTATTAAGTCATCTGGCAACCTAGAGCTGTTAAAATAATCAATCTGTTTTTTAAATGTACCTAACTATCTAAAAAATATATATCTATCTATTTATCTTTATACTCATCAGCTATTTTTAAAGGTATATCGGCCAGTAATGCAATAACAAAGCAATCACTATTAGTAATCCTAACCGAAATGTTTACATGCCGGCATTCGCGTTAGAGCGTTTCCTTTGCACACACTGCCCGTTTACATTTCTGACTGGCTGAGTGTGTATCTATCTTTAAATATCGTCGGTTTAAAGGTACAAACACTAAGTGACAGTTTATGGTTTACGGAATAACAACAATTTTATACAAAATTTGTAATGAAAAAGAAAGTATAAACCATCTTTTTTATGCAAAATATTTTAATGAAGATTTATAAATGTCATAACTGTAATTATTAAATCATTTCTACAAAAAAATTACTATAAATAACCTAAAAATGTTGGAACAATTTTTTTAACAAAATGTACTTGGTGGCTTTTACCTTTAAATCGATAATTTGTCTTCATTGTAGGTTTACATCTGACATTTACTTGATGATATTAATGTCAGACAGAAATTCTGGCTAATGTAAACAACAAAACAATTCAGACAAATTTTTCACCGTTTACATTAGCCATAATTTCTGTCTGACATAAATACCGTGCAATAAATGTTAAACCTATCATTATGACATTTATTGCATAATATTTGTCAGATAGAAATTCTGGCTAATGTAATGAATAAAATAAATTTTTGACCGTTTACATTAGCCAGAATTTCTGTTTGACATAAAATTATCATGAGTCAGATTGTCCAGCCGCTAGCTGCGCCAATTCCCATTCGTCACTTTCAAAGCCTCAAACCAAACTTTTACTATCAGAAAAACAGGAACAAAAAAAGGCACCTTTCTGACTGTTCCCCTTAAGCCGAGCTTAAGCGGTGCAATGCTAGAAACAAGGTTTAGTCGTCGAATTTAAGCCTCAGCTATTAGGATCCCAGAAAGTCCAAGCAATTTAAATATGTTCGAAACATATCTCGAACTCGAAAATTTTAGACAATTTTGGGATACCTATTAGGGAACGTCCATAAATTAAGTGAGGTGTTTTTTTCAATTTTTCGACCAACCTTCCCCCTGGTGAGATTTGCTTCAACCCCACACCATTCGCATCCCCCAATCTTACGTGAGATTTCTATAATACGTAAAAAGAAACCACTTTTTAAACCGAAATATTGATTTTGTCGTTGAAAAAATTCGCGGGTGTATGGGAAAAGGTAATAAGTCATTTTTTGTCGAAAATGGAGTTAGGTCAGAAATACATTTATAAATGCATTCTCTACATATGAAAATATCAAAATATGTCAACTTTTAGCTGGAAAAACAGTTTTTCTAGCTATAATTTCATATATTTTGCTATTTGCTATTCCCCTAGAGAACGCATTTTTAAACGTAATTCTTAATTAATCAAATTTTTGACAAAAAGTGACTATTACCTTTTTCCCATTCGCCCGCGAATTTTAAAGAGCAAAAAAGGTTCTTGGCCTTGCTAAAACCAAAATAACAAATTCACAGAATACATTTTTGCCTGTGGAACCCTTCCAAATCTCGTAACATTTTTCCTGTTTCTAGCGAAAGAAAAATCACATGATATTTGCAGAGACCCCCCCCACGGTGAGATTTAACTCTACCTCCTCACCCTTAAGACGCCTAGATCTAGTTAGGTACTATAACGCATAGTGCCGGGTTAAGCTTAAAGCCGTGAAGCGACCGTTTCAGCGCTGGGAAAAGGGGGCGCAAAAATAGGGTGAAAGAAAGTTGGAAATACTGGTATGGAATTATAGCGCCCAATGTCAAGAAAAGGCGGGGACCTTTTGGCTGACGAGGCGTAAGAAGCGCATATTAACGTGAAAAGGAGTGAAAAAACGCAAAATAACTGGAAAAAGGCGCTTTTTAAAGGTGATAACTTTTTTTTGCTCTTTAACTTTTTCGACCCAAAAAAAATCCCTTCTTTTCAAATACCAAAGGAAGCGCAAAATTTATAGTTCGCTTCACTTCAAAAAAGCTTCGCCCGGCACTGATAACGCAGACTACACCTATTAAATTTACCACTATTTAAACTGTTTTCTTTTTCAAAAAGTCTATAAGGTTAATGTTCTTGTTTTTTTACTGAAAACCAGAGCCGCCGAGAGGGCGTTGAAGCTTGAAAGTAGTACAAATTACCCAGGCCCGGACTGATTGGTAGGGTCGCGCGGGCTAAAAAGACTAACCAGAACCGAAGTTAAAAAGAAAAGAGACGCAAATTTATATGTCTCTTTAGCATTTATCTTTTTTTACTCTTTAAAATAGTTTTTCTTTATCTAGCAGAAACAGAAAAACATCTATTACAAGAAGAAAAGAGATAAGGATCTCTTTTCTTTTACTATCCCTATACTTTTCCTCATGTTTTTTACAGAATCTTAGCCCAGTGGCACTGAGAGATAATTATATTATTATTATTCATTCAAATCAATCAACAAACACTTAACAAACACCTTTACCCCCTTTTCGTTCTAATATAAAGAAGATCAACCCAAATTGAACCGGCCCTGGTTAAAACCATAGATTTCGGTTGATCGCCTTGTGACGTCTATAGGCGTCAAATTTAAGCATTTAATACCAGGAGTACAGAAATTTTAGGAAGATTACACTTATTTGTTAATCTTGTCCAATTTAAGCGGGTTCAAAAAATAGTTGGAAAACTTCTGCAGCGTATCTGCCGGTTAAGCTTAAAATCTACCAAAGGTTTATTAGGATGACAAAAACGATTAAAGGATATGATGTTTGTTTTGTCATGACTCAAAATTAAAATTTTATAAAAGGGCAGCCGAAAAGATGAAATGACGAATATATTCATCTTCAGACAGAATATCAGGAGCGCATAGCCATCATATACGCGAATTTAATTAGCTTAGATAGGGTCCGCCCTTTTAGTAAGCAAGCCACCGACGTCATCATTATCTGCGCGAAATCTCCTGTTACTCCCTCGACCTGTGGTTAAAATGGTATTTTTTATTTTAAATCAAAACTTTAAAACGCCTACTTTTATGCTAACGATACAAAGCCCACGAAGCCGCGATTGAAAGAGAGATACAGGAGATTTTGCGCTGATAATGATTCCGTTAATGGCGTCTTTACTAAACGGGCGAACCCTACATTGTTGTGAACTTGTTCTATGTAATATATTTTACTTTAAACTTAAAAATCCCTTTAAGAAACTTTTTAATTTTTTTTTTGTATACAGATTGTCTACGGATGGGGTTAACGAGGACAAATGGACCAAAAATTTCATTTTTCGAAAAACAGTAATCCTTTATACAATTTTTTGCTTGTAAAAGAAATACGCTTCACGAAGAGAAAAGGATGATTTTGTTATACAGCATTCGCAAAAATCTTAAAAACATATTTTTTCTCCAAGAGTAAACTACCCTTATTATTCTTTTTTAAGCAAAATATCATTTAGAAAACTTATTTGGAATAGCATTTAAATGACTTTATTATTGTTACAGGGGAATCAAAAAGTTTCATAAAACCGATTCTGGAGTTATCAAAAGTTGATTATTTTAAATTTTTATAATAAAATGATCTTAAAAATTCTCATAATTTGCTTTTCAAACATCGGCTTTCTCAAAATTCTTGCACAAAAAAAATTAGTCTGAAATGAATGTAATCAAGGCGTTTTCGTCAAATTATAAAGTTTATTAAAACATTTTATTATTGTTTTTATGGATTACAAACATCATTCTAAATACATTTTCCTAATGACATTTTGCTTAAAAATGAAAGACAAAGGTAGTTTACTCTTGGCGAAAAGTCATATTTTTAAGTTTTTGCGAACCCTGAAATTAAAATTCTCTATTCCTGAATCGTATTTTTTACAAGCAAAAATTTTTATGAAGGTCACCAAATAACTTCACCCCTGTACAAGATACAAAAATAAACTTGAATTAGAAAATGTTTATTTGGATAAAATATTTTAGGTAATAGTTCTAGTTATTATACAAGGTGTCTCAAAAGCATGATTTTTATTGGCAAGTAGATTTTTTAAATGGAACACCCTATATATTTTTACAAATTTTGACTCTGTATGAAATTCTACATCAAAAATATATAACACACTATACGTCAATTAGTGCTGGTTGTTGAGATATCAGCAGTATGTTGATATACTCATTAACAATTAAAAGTGAAGAAATAAAGTAATGTTTTGGTTTTAATTATTTTTAAATAATTCTGTTACTGTCAGAGTGACAAACAATATAATAACAAGTAATAAATGACTTGCCATTGTAAGAACTACTAAAAGGTTTATCAGAAATTTAGTTTATTTTGGACACCTGTTTACTGAATTGCATTAAAAACCAACATTACGTCAATTATGGCGGGTTTTTAAGTTAGGTTAGTAAGTATGTATCTTAAATAAACTAAATAGCTGACTTACTTATTAGTAGTTCTTAAAATGTAAGGTAATTAATTGCATGTTATTTTATGTTTTGTCACTTTGACAGTGACAGAGTTATTTTAAAATAATTAGAACCCAAATACTATTTTCTTTCTTCACTTTTAGTCGTTAATAAGTATATTAACATACTGCTGATATCTCAAAAACCAGCAATAATTGACGTATAGTGTGTTATATATTTTTGATGCAAAATTTACTATAGTCAAAATTTGTTAAAATATATAGGGTGTTCCATTTAAAAAACAACTTGACAATAAAAATTATGTTTTTGAGACACCTTGTATATTAATCAGTACTGTCAGGAAAAAGAGTGTATTCAAATAAACATTTTTTATTCAAAGTTTATTTTTGTATCTTGTACAGGGGCGAAGTTATTTGCTGTATAAATAGAGTTGGGACACTCCGTATACACTTGTATATAAATTAACTTTGGTTTCGCCCTATATTTCGCGGATATTTAAATAGGCTTACCCAGCCAATATGTGTTATTTTTTTCTCCTTATGGTTCCCCCACGGCGCGGCGCGGCGTGATGCCGTAAGCAATTAAGGTGACGCCACAGTAGCAAGTGTTTTTAGTATTTTTTGTTTCTTCATTTTGTATCTATGTATCTTTTCTTTTTCAGTTTGTATATTACTCCAATGGCGCTGTTAATTAGTTAAATTTTTTCATTTACTGTGGCGCCAGAGTGGGTCGAATACCGAAATTCGGTATTCAAATACGAATACCGGAAAAAAAGTATGCGAATACCTAGAAAAAAAGTATTTGAATACTCAGCATCCATTAATACTAGAAGCAAAATTTTGAAGAGCAAAAAAATATTCTTGCCAAATATTTTTACGACTTTAGGTGACGGAATATTCACCATTTTGGTATTCAAATATTGACAATCTCGGTATTTAAATACTTCAAATCCCGATATTCGAATGGATACTCAAAAATTGCATTCGAATACTATTATTCGAAAACGGTATTCTGAATACAAAATACCGATTACTGACCAAAAAGTATTCTACCCGGGTAATTGTTTAGAAAGTTGCGGCAACTCCTAAAATAATTTTTTATTCGGCAACGTTTCGTTCTCGAGATATTCATCATCAAAGTTGAAATTCAAACTATCCTTAGTTTCACGATTTTCCGCCTTCTTTTTGCACAAAATTCTTGATATATATAACACACTAAACTGGCCGGCATTGCTAACTAAATAATATTTTTGTTGAAAGATGAAAGTAAAAACCACGTACTCAAAATAAGATATTAGGATCGCAGAATATTTGGTGGATTTCAAGATAAAACAGACAGCATATTTTTAGGCAACCAATTATTGTCACGATAAAATAATTTAACACTAATTTTAACATACTGGTGAATGCGCTAGGATGGAGTTAAATGAGTACGTTACCAAACGAATAATATTAAAAATACAGAGTGTTTTTTAACTACTGTACGAAACTTTAAAGGGAGATTTCTTATGTTATTTTATAAGTTCTTATGAACATAGGGTCGTAGCAGTTTCATTTCTGAGATACAGGCTGTTAAAGTTTTTTTTAAGTTGGTATTTTATATCTATAGCAAATCCTTTTTTTGCAAAAACGAAGCTAGAAACAGTGGAGACCAAAAAATGTATTTTTAGATACCGATACGGAAAAAATATATAAAACTACAAAAACAAGTCAGTGGAGTATTTGTTTTTTTTTTTTTGTTTAATGCCTAATAATGGCCCTACACCTAATAATCTGGTTAGAGGTGAATAAATACTTTATTACTTTAAACAAATTTTAACCAAACCGATTAAGGAATATAAAAAATTATAAAATATCAACTTTTTCTAATCTTAAAAATTAAGCAACTTAGGACATATCGTCGGTAATATCACAATCTCCAAAAATATAAACAACGACCAATTTTATTGCTAAAAAAGGTTGCTCCTTGATATTCCGAGGTGGATTAAGTCACTTTTTTAATAGCTTTAAAGTTATTAAATAGTAATACTAATTGAGTTGTCTGATTTTACTTGTAAAACTAAAATAATGAGATACGCCACTTTCTGATAAGTAGTGGTGGCTAATTGGCGACAATATGAACCTACATAAAAAACATTTTTTAAAATAAATTGATGTGAAAAATCAATTAAAATCACTCCTTAAAGTTTCGTATCGTAGCTAGGAAACACCCTGTATAAAATAGCAACTTTGACGAACTATACCACTATGAGCGTACAATTCGTGGAACATTTATGTTTCCAATGTAAGAACACTACCACTGATTTTTATTGATATTTATATTATTTATTTTAAGTCCATTTAAATAAATAGAATTATTTACAAATTAAGTTCGATACTTACTCTTGGTTTGTCATTATGCGTATCAGTCCAGTACCGATGGAACTTTACGATGTTCGGGTGGTCCAATTGAGTTAAGTTCTCGAACACCATCTGAATCTTCTCTTCTTGATTCTTAAAATTCCTTCTCTCCGAAAACTGGACTTCGTTCCAGACTACCTCTACGCCCTCTTCCATGTCCATGGCCAGGAAGGCACAGTCGATGCCAGGGACATCCCGCTGTTCAACCTGAAAGAAACAAAATATGGTTTCAATAGTTGTTAACGTGTCATATAAAATTGTGTTCTAAAAAATTAGGACAACAAAATAGGGATACAAAATTTTGCTAATATCTCCCAGAAGCATGAATTTCCGCAATTTTTTCGCGGTGCGAATTTTTGAAAAAATTCTCAGGAGGTTCGCCATAAAGTGTTCTTAACTATAGATATATTTTTTATATTATTCAGAAAAATTTCAAATTTTAGGTGTTTTTCGTAAAAAAATTGCCAAAAGTTCCAGTAAAAATCGCATGTGATATACAGGGCGGTTTAAAATCGCTAAATCATTACTTTAAAAACGAAAAAATAAAACTTAAAACTACTTAAATAAGTAAATGTTTGCATATTGTAAAAAATAAAAAGAATTATTTTTAAGGAAAAAAGCATTTATTTTTTTTTAACTCAATTTTCCTCAGTAATCATAAGTGATAAGAATACATTTTATCGAACAGTTTTTATAACTTTTTCATGCTGTTTAGTTAGGTAATTTCAAATAGATATTAACTTTTCAGATTTTTAGTTATAACCTGCCCTGTATATTAGCAATCGGAGTTAAATTTGGCATTAATTAGTTTTTGACCATGCAAACTTTTTTTCCAAATTGCCGTTTAAAAATTTAAAAATTTTTGGTTTACTCCTATCGAAACCTGGAATATTCATAGGGCAGTGTAGGCAACTGCCAAGTCTTGGCTAGGGACACCGCATACTGTTTTGTCAAGTGAAAATTTAATTTGAATATTTGTATCTTTAAAGAAAATATTAAACAGAAGTTGCAGAGCTTTTGTTCTGGTGTATCATGTACGGTAGAAAACAACACTATTTAGTTTTTTATGAAGTTAAAAAACGTTAAGGCAGTGTCGAATCATTTGATTTTTACCTAACAATTTTTCCCCGGCAAAATTGTTAGAATTCAACCATGATAACAAGGGCGCAACATTAACTCATTGGTTAACTAGAGACAAAGCCTTGTTTGTGAAGGGGCCCTAAGAATTGCATTGTCTAGGGGCCCTGACATAGCTAATCCGGCCCTGCTCCTATCCTTGGACTGTATTTTGAGGGGAGGAGGGTTAAAAAGCAGGCAATCATTCTTCTTTGTTTTATTGTTTCTTTTCACAAGAATTTAAATAATAATTAAAAAAACATACATTTTCAAAGGCAGGAATTGCGGAAATGCCATTTTACACATTTAAATTTGATGTAATATTTTTAAAATAATTTAGTTTACAATTAAAACACCGATTCAATTAATTGTTCCCAGAAAATTTTTGTAATAGTTCATAAATGCATTCTTGCTTTACCTGTAATGGCTTCGTATCATATTACCATGCTAATTAATATTTCTTCTTGATTGATATTTCAAATACAATAATGAATGGCTAGATGAATGAAAGGTGATCAGTGACAACAAAATAAAACGACTAGGAAAGTCGGTCGATAACCCGAGACTTTTCATCTTAACTGCATATGCATACAATAAACCATAAAATTTTTGTCGAAACTATTAAAACTTTCCATCCATGTCACCAACGCCTTTTCAAGCAGTATCTAATTACCAAGAAAAGGAGGAAAGCCATTGGCGTCTTATGTCAATATACCTAACAATGGTTTCTCTTTGAGATTTATCGGTAATTTATGCCACATTTCTATTACTGGTTGGCCAATTACTTTGAAAAATAATGTACACACAGTGGTGTACAAGTGCAATTTTTGGATAATCCTGTTAAATAAATAAATAGGAAAATTTAGACAATCAGGTTTTAAAGGGTTTTCCATTTTTAACGCTCGATGTTCGACAACAGCGCATGACCAAGGCAAGAATGATACAGCCATTAAATTTCGGCGAAGTACTCAGTCAGTAGTGATATTTTACTATGAAACGCTACACCATTCAACAACGCATAGAAATCGTTAAAACTTATTATCAAAATCAGTGTTCGGTTCGTCAAAAGTTCCGTGCACTGCGTTTAATTTATGGTAGTCCCATCTAGGTCCTGCGATTTAACTTCGTTGGATTTCTTCTTGTATATGCGTACAAACCATAAACGATTGTCGTCCTAAAGGCCAACATAATTCGCATCATTGATTGGTGAGATTGGGTAAAGTGGGTAAATTTGTGTCAGAATGTCATCGAAATTAGATCTTTAGGATTCGAATGACTCAGCAAAACCGCGGTGATCATTTGGCTGATATAATTTTCTAAATTTTTTTGTTTTGTTTTGTGACCTCGGACTTAGTCCATTTAGCCACGATTCTATGCTATTTATATCGATGGTATAAATAATATATATTGTCAATAAATAAATAATAAATTAGAGTTATTTAAAGATGGGAAAATACATAGGACAAACATTAAAAGACAAGGACACTCACTTCACGCCACTGGGGTCTATCAGTGCGACTTAATATTGACGATACAGTAAAGAACAGTAAAAAGGAATAGTCGGGTGTAAAAAGGGGTTTGGGTAAAAGCATTTAAGGGCAAGAGGTTGTATTTACTAACTTTATCGGAAAGATATTTCATTGCTTGAGTATTAATACTACACGCAAATAGCTTATGATTTAAATCGTCTACAGACTGACTAGCACATTGACAAAAAGGCGAATTTTCTAATTTAAGTTTATAGAGGTGTTTTCTAAAACCACCATGGTTTACTAAGTTTCTAAAGTAAGATATATAAGTATGTCAAGGTAAATTTAGCCTAAACATTATGGGATTTTTAGTTAGATTCTTATTTATGCAGGTATCATTTTTAAACTTAATGTCATCAAATATGCTTTAAAATAAAAATACAGCCACTGCAATATAATTTTCATAATTTGTTTTATTTTTATTCAAAGATAGAGCGCTGAAAATGGAAAACCCTTTACAAGTATGTGCATTGCATTATACAAAAAACAGACAAGATATTGTATATTCATTATAGATGTTTATTGCTCATTTAGACCTTAAAAAGCACATATTCCGTAAAAGTACCTTTTGCATTTGCACCATTTAGGTATACTATGCATTTCTTGAGTTGCCGTTCCTCAACCCCTTTTATTTTTATAACTAGTCAATTTAAACATTTTAAACTGTGGGATATGAAATTAATGAGTCAATACCATATTTTCGATTAAAATTGTCAGATATAATTTTAAGATGGCTGATGGGCACTATCTTGAGAAAAAAATCCTGAAATTTTCTGAAAACATAGCATTTACGCATAAATTACACTTCCTAAAATTTTATTTTATTTGTTAAATTGGGGAACATTTAAAATATGCACTGTATAACAGTATTATGTCACCAAATCTTTATACATTCACCGATTATTCGCTTTTAATCAACTGTAAAACCTAATCTTTGACAAAATATTGGCTCTTTAGACATTTTGGAGCAGGTACTTAAGGCATTATTAAAACTTGTACAATAGTCGTTTCATAATATCCAAATGCAAAAACGCAGACCTAGCTGAAAGGTAGATGAGCTTAACCGACCCACTATGGGATAGAATTTTTTTTTGGCCAAAATTCTGAAACTTACCCAACTAACTTAAAATTAGGTGCGCTTTTTACGGGAAAAGTATTATAACATACATTATAGCAGGTGGTTTTTGGGACACGAAAACTTATTTCCTATGTACCGGTGGCAAGTTATAAATCCACACCCCTAACTTTATTATTTGTTATGGTACAAAATAAACAAAAATATCAGCTTATTTGGTTAATTCTGTAAGTAATTAGATTTTTATTATCTCATATGATTTACAGGGCACGACAACAAATATGATTTTTCTTAAACGATATATAATAGATCTTTTAGAAACCTGAAAAAAAATACCACATTTGATATGTCTATCTCAATTAGTTTCAGAAATATGTCCACCCAAATATAAAGAATAATCTGTAATTCTCATTAATCGTAATAAATTTAGATCTTCCTAATTTTTTTAGTTTTTACCGTATAAAATAAATGAAACCACGGTTTTGTTGGATGGATTCTGTAGTGTCTAATTCTTTCATCAGAAATCTTTTAAGATTAAGAGTATAGTGTAGGACAAAAAATAATAATATTTTAATGGAAAACCAAGTAAATTATAAAAAAACTTGTATCTGTCCTTCTACTTAGAAGTAGCAAAAAGTAGCAAGGCGATTGTCAGTACAAAAACTGATAAAGAAAACAGTAAAAAATATTTGACAAAAGTAGCGAGATTTCGCGAGACTTTGCATCGAAACACAACAATAGCATTTATTAATTAATTATTATTTTACTTTTTTAATAAACTCGGCTAATTATAAACTAAGTAGATTAAATGATGTATATTTATGTTAACATGAGTAAGAATTGACAACATAAAAAAGAATAAATCATTGCAATTTTTGCGGCAATGCTTAAACACTTTATATTTAACATTTAATAATTTTTAGTTGTATAGTTTTTTTCATTTATCTTTTAAAAAACCTTGTTAAAGTTCTTGTAAACCTAATAGAAGTCGTCAAATTCTTTTATAATTTTTTTACATGTAGTTTAGAGTATCTACTTTGAAATACACAGCATGAGCCACTGAAATTTAAAAGTTGCTTTTTGGTCAAAAAATGGATCTCTATCCCATAATGCGATCCCAAAATCTTTAAATTTGAAAAATTAAAATATACATATATATAATAAATTGTCACAGATGCAGATTATTTCTCTGGGACATTCTACCTGCCAGCTGATCAAGAACATGGGTGCAAGTGGTATGGGTAAGTAAAAAAATATATTATGTAGCTTATAAAACAAGTCAGTGCTAAGAAAAAAAAGTCCTTAAATCTGCATTAATAAAGTCAGGCACAATCCTTATTTAGGAGACTTTATCTTACAATTTAGGGAGACTTTATCTTACAATTTATCTGCGAAAACTCAAACGTCTAAATAAGGGTGCTATTAGTAGTGCCTGGCCCTATTTAGCCGAGTAATATTCTTTATTATAAAAACCGATCAACTTTGTGGTCGATCAAAAAAGTAACTATTTCACGAGGAATGAAATTCTTGCATACATTAATGCCACACCGCTGGCATTGTATAGAAAGCAAAATGCAACAAACCATTCAACTGGATAACATCGCCATGCCGGACGCCCCCTAGCGTTAATTAAAAATATGATTCTGTCGCGTCCACCTCTTTATAATTAATGGTAAATAAATATATGTAATTGACGTTTGAATCACGCGCATATTTAGCAGAAATAGCCGGTAAACAATGCATTTTTGATGCGAATCATTATTATTTAACGAATGGGACAACTATTCATAAATGGCACACTACACATATTAACTATTCGATTTTACAAATCAACAAACTGTTAAAACTTAATAATAAAAAGGTACACCTAATACACTCACCACAAAATTGTAGTATCAGCTTGTTTTTTTCTACAAGCTTCCATACAAAAATGCTTTAATTTAAATGGCTATATCTCTTTTAATAATTCGTCGGGTATTAAAATAAACATATGGTATTAAAGTCAGTGGCGTAGCGTGCCTTGGAGGGGCCCTGTATCACAATGAGTTAGGGGGCCCAAAAATTTTTTGAAGACCAAAAAAGGTGCCTACTTTCCAAAAAAAATGTTTTTGTTATTTTATAATTGCTTTTTTCGTTTCTATAAAAAAAAGGACTGCACTTTCTCACTTTAACCTACAATTTTGCAGTTTTCTACCATTAATTTTTGCTTCCACATATTTGGAGGCCCCTATACCCCGGGTGCGAGGTTCAAAGTTCCAGCCAAACTTACTGGTGAAAACCGTAATTCGCTATATCTCGTCGTTTACTCGCTACAACGTCCCCTACATAGCGTTTTATATTAAAAAAAAAAATCTAAAGAAACTTTTTACACAGATTAAAAATATGCTTTTGTATTTTTTCCAAGATTACGCATTTTTGACTTATTTGTTTATTTTTGTTAATTTTTAATGAAACACCCTGTATACTTTTGATAGTATTAAAATGCCTAAAAAATTTCCTTTTTAAAAATATATCACACTTTATAACGTGTACCCCCTGGCTTTTGAGTAGTGTCGGAAAATATATGAAATAGTACACTTTGTAGGGTAAATATTAAGTTTTTTTGCTTCTGAAAGGATTTTGCATCCCTTACTTTGGAATGAGCGCAGCGCGGTATAGGGTTTATGAACATCGTTTTTTTGCTCTTCAAATATTTTTTGGAGTCTTTATATGAAATTGTTTAAAGAAACTTGTTTTTATTAGATGAGAACCTTTTTTCTTTGCTCCTCTACATATTTTTTGCACTCCCTTGGATATGGAATGCGCCCATGCTTGAACGCCAGACTTATTTTGTTGAAATATTCTAAAATGAGGTTTTGGTTAACAAAGCCTTAATAAACTAAATTACCGGAATGAAAATAAATTAATTTTATTTCACATTCTGCTACAAAAATATTTCCTGCATGAATAATATCAAGCAGAATTTCTTGGTATCAACATAGAACCTAATAAATAATACAAAACAAGCAATCAGCTGTCTCAGGTACAAGCTGCAACTGTAAAAACGAAAGAGAAAAGCAATAAAATAATGGTAAAATGTGTTAGAACGTTATTAAGACACATTAATTAATGTGCGATATTAATTAAAGCATTAAATTACCTAGATAAGCAAACTCTAATGTAAAGCGAGTAGGCAATGCTGAGTGAAACGCACTGATCTCGATGGATTGCCAATGTTATTACCTGCGCGAAACAAAAGTTACATTTCATGGGCGAAAAACGGGTTTCTGCGTAAGCCAATCGAGGGTGAACGCGCCTGGAGCCAAATAGGCTATCCGCATTATCGGAAAGCACTTACGACACCTTCCATGGCTTTCTCGTTCGATGTACGGTAGCTAATAAGCGTCAATTTAGGAGAAGTGACCTTTCTTTCGAGAGAAGGGAATAATCACATCCCCGATTAAGTTCTCATGGTATTTAAAATCCCCCAAACAGCAAAAACTTTCCGATGACCAATCCACCATATAAGTAAAGAGTGCGTTCACACTTTTTTTGACCTGGCTGCAGAGCTGGGCTACACTACAAAACAATGGTTAAGCTGTGGAGCGGACATAAAGCATCGCGAGACCGGTGCTTTACTTATATGGTGGATTGCTCATCGGAAAGTTTTTGCTGTTTGGGCTCCATTCTTGAATTTTGTCGTTCCGATGATTTTCGTTTCCAGTGCTGCATCCAATACGAAATGTTTACATGCCCGTATTCACAATGTTTCAAGTTTTTTTGAAATTTTGTCAAGCAATCTTGATCTCGACATATCACTTCTTGTCTTGTCTTGAAATTTAAAAATCAGCAAACCCTACCTGGGCAAAAAATCAAATTAATGAAGTTTTAAAAAATTAATCCTATAAACTGCGATCTGGCATAAAAACTCCGTTGAAATGTGACTATTACCGTATTATGACCGTGACATAATATAGCGGAAGAGCATAAGTCATAAGAATTTTCTAATAAAAGAGCAAGCCATAAAAAGAAAACTTATTGCTTTTGTTACAAAAATGTCGTTGTAATTTTAAACATCCTGGCACGACTCTAAAGGTATTAAAGTTTGCCAATTTTATACAGTTGTGCTTTAACTATATTTATTTCATTTTAAATAATAAAATTATTTTATCCGTAATCACCTTGTGATCATTGTATTTATTTGACACATTACATAAGTTTACCCTTGCGTTAAAAAACTGCAGTAAAAAATTGCATTATATATATGTTTAATCCAAACTGTTTCGATTTACTGACTGGGTTTATTAATTAAATACAGAAAATGTCTACCTTGATGCCCGAGTAAAGGTCTGGCCACACATAGCCGCAACGAACCCGCAGCGTAGGTTAGCCGTGCATCTCACTGGTAAATATAGGGATGACTATCGTCATACAAAGTTACGAAAATATGTTAAACATTTTTTTAAATTCAGCTTTAAGGAAACAACTGCTTATACTTAAAGAAATATGGGAACATAATATTTATTAAACTAAAGTAAAATTTTCTATGAGCTGTCTTGCAGCAACTTCATACATTATGTTTTTTTTAAACATAAGTATAATCAGGGTCACGGACAAAACATAAATGTCTTGGAAAGATTGGGTAGCACAATTTAGCAAGCATAATCAGAAACTTAGTTTCCGAAAATCTAAGGCAAAAAGTTTTGTATTTAATAAAATTTTAGTAATATGAGTCTACTACGCTTTAAATTACACCAAATTGTAAAATAAACCATGAGAGAAACTAAGGCTCTCCAGACATGGGTCGGTGAAACAGCGACGAGAACGCGATTTTAACAGGCTTCGACAGCACGTTGGCATATTAGCGTGTCCGATCTTAGCAATCCGCTTCCTTTAATAAACAAATGCAATACAGAACCGTTTTGTATTTTGTTTACAATGTGTGAGTCATATAATGTCTGGTTTTTACACGAAAAATTAGTGGTATGACGAGGAATTTTTGGATCAAAGATGAATTTGTTTAATATTAGATTTGTGAAGGAGGTTAAAAAACGTCCTGTACTTTATAATTATACTTTAAAAACTATGTTTGAAACGATAACACACAAAGAGCTTAGAATAAAATAGCGAATGCCGTCAACCTGTCAGGCAAGAAAACATTTTATATTTTGTCTGTAAAATATTGTTCGGTAGGATTTAGGCTTTTGCGTACTTTGTCTTAGAGGGCTTTATTATGGCACTCTTTGACCCGGTGGGATAATTCAAAGGGGTAGTAGTTTTTGCCCCGTCGCGGTCGGGTTCGGGGAACATCGGCGCTCTTCGATAGACATATGATTTCATTGGCTGAGAATATAGTAAAAATTGACCATTAAACGTATGCTCGTCTCTGTACCATTGTCGCCACTTCAAACACAAATATATGCGTACATACTGTCGAAAGCTCGTCGAATCTCGGTCTTGTCCCTGTTTCACCGACCCATGTTCGAAGTGGCACGATGTGTATACAATATTTTATATTCCTTTTAATACGATGATTTATCAATAGGACCTCGTTTATTACTTCTTAATTTTATTAACCCGATCAATTACTCGTCTATACCTCTTCATAGTTTAATGAATCACTGCATTTTAAAGTATAAAAATAAATTTGGAATCTAGGGAAATGAATAAGTTTATTTTATTTTCGTTTAAATGAGTGTTACGAAATACCGTAGACTGTAAACTTTGTGGGAATTTCAATCAAGTATACGTTTACAAATTCCAACACAAAAAGTTTTTGACATCACTTATATTTTAGTTTAGAGTTTAGACCAAATATTTTCCTATTTAAGTAAAGAGGTGCGAATAAAATTATTTGAAAGTATGCATGCTTTTGGTTAATAAAAAAATATATGAAGGGTACAAGACTAAAACAAGAAATGTCAATGTTTATCAAAATTGAGATTATTAGCCCAATCTAATGGTACATCGTTATACTTTTATTCTCCAAACTACCAGCCAAATAAAATTAATATTGTCGCTGTGAATCCCAAACAGTTCGTTATTTCGAGTTTAATAAACAAAACCTCTCTAAAAGGCTTTGCATCAACCTTTTAGAATACTTGCTAAAAAATATAGTCAGTGTTAGAATTACCAGCAGGCTGAGTAAGCTGAAGTCTAGGGCGGCAAATATTTAGGGGCGGCAGATTAACTTTCTTAAATGTTTATTTCGCTTAAGAAACATTATAGAAATAGAAAAATGGTAGTAAAGACCTGTTTTTGATCCTTCAAAATTTTAAAGAGAAAAACCAATCCTCTTTTATTTTTTTGCCCTTTAAAATGTTGTTTCCAACCAAAGAATTAAAAAAATTAGGGGCGTCAAAAACTAATAGCCTACGATCAGCAAATATGTAAATCCGCCACTAAATAAAGTGGCTATCATAACTCAAAAATTATGACAAAAAATCAATTTAGGTAAAAAGCTCTCTGGAGTCATACTATTAATGTGAATTATTACTAAAATGATAAAATTTAAATTGTTTACTAGCGAAAAATAAATATTAAAAGCGTTATATCTCAAAATGTTATTTTTGTGACAATTCTTGTGCTATTTCTGGACCCTTTATTTAATCCAGGTATCAATCCTAATTCTATGCAGTCCCGAACTATAAAATAGTTGGTTCTGATGGTATGAAATATACAATATACCTTCAATTTTTGATCATCAAAAGTATTATAGCAGAGCTTACCAATAATTTATTTTGAAAGAAATGCCGCAAAGTTAACAAAAAATCATAATATTAACAAACCCTATTGTAAACAATGACTTATTTCAGCAAAAAATATTAAACCCGACGAGTTTCTGGTTCCTCATGTCACGCGTCAGGTTTTATCGCTTTTTTATAGGTTCTTCTATGGCTTCTGCTCTAAGGAATTGTCCAGTATAGTTTCTTCACTTCACACGGCGGTTCCCAATAGAGAAACTCGTGGTGCCGCACGTATGCATCCTTTTACGGTCCAACTGGACAGGCCTCAAACTGCTTGTGTTTTTATCCCTAGTGTGTCTAGATGGTGAAACCTGCTGCCCGCGAAGGTCTTTCCTTTTCCCTTGTATTTAAGTCCCAGGTCAACTCTCTCTCACCTGTAGACTCTGGGCACTCTGACGCCTGGATCTGTGATTTTTTAAAATTATTTTTGTTGCTTTCTATGTTTAACCAAAGTTTCCAAAGAATTTCTTGTTAGTTAAGTTTAACTTTTCATGGTTTTTATAGTATTCCATATTTGGGTTCCCTATTCCATATTTAGCTACCTTCATCATTTTTTAGTTTTGTTAAAAAATCCTAATTATAACTGATAAATGTAACTTCAAGTTTATACAAAATAAAGGACAAATATATTATGATTGTTAATAATTAATACAAAAAGTTTTTCATTTATAATGTTTATGCAAATTATGTGTAAAAGACAAAATGGAATTCCATATTTGGTCACTGACTAATGGTACATCGTAAAAATCGAATCCAATTGGACAAATCGCATTGAACCTAATCCCGTGCCCTTCGTCCTAGAATTTATCGGATGCAGATAATCCGGTTCTAATATTCTTTTAAATTTGACAAAGAAAAGTATATACATGGGAAAGAAAGCAAACAAATAAAAATAAACTTCTACCCATACTTTTGTGGATTTTTAAAATTTATATCATTTAATTTTAGAAAATAAGCCCAAATAATAACTCAAACCACCAAAGAAACACTATTACAATATTTTAACAAATATTTAAGCCTATTTTACTTCCCACTATTTTGTTTCCACACTTGTCAGCTGTGTTACTTAACTGTCATTTTTCAAACCTTTTCCAAAACCGTGAATATCGTAGAAATATAACCTCCGATCGGACTAAACTCAATTCAAAGGGCTTGAAAAACAGGATTAACTTATGGCGTTTAATCCAATCCCTTACTCAATCTGAAACGTGTATATCGCAATTTTTTGTCGCATTAAGTTTAATCCGATCGGTTGAATCGGATCCAGTATAACGATGTACCCTTAGTCACTTTCCTCTACGTATTCAAAATAAGAGTGAAAATATTATTCAGCTTCAGCCAAATAAATATAGACAAATAACAGAAGCATTTTTATTAGAAACTAAAATTTACCAATTGGCAATAAAATAAGTTTTACTATGTTTTATTCTTTATACTATTCATTCTATAAATGAATTCCTTAAATTAAAATTATTAACAGTCCTTTATCTGGATAATTTTATATTTCCAAGGAAAACATTTTAAATTAACTAGTCATCTTTGTAAAAAGCAAATACACCTTAAAATCTATATAAATTTATCATACTTAGCTTGTAACACTGCCTTACTTTTATATAAAAATTGTTATCAGTGTAAACAAACAAGTAGGTAATTAGTATTTAAAAGCAAATTAAATTATTTACAGATTACACACTGTAATTAACTATTTATTTCTTAAAATAAAGAAAAATAAGATGGTACTAATGGCAAAAACAGTTTTAAAAAAATCAAATTGGTATGAGAAATATGTCTTTGAGAATAACTCTAATCTAATAAATCCCTTGGAGCATAAACAAGGTTTAAACGATTTTAAAGTGCGTTTTGGGTCTACGTCATTGTATACAGGGTGTTTCATAACTACGGTACGAAACGTAAGGGGGTTCTTATGTCTTTTTATGAAAAAAAATATATAAACATATGTCCGGACCTGCTTTACTTCTGAAATACAGGGCGTTTAAGTTTTTAAAAGTCTGTATTTTTAAATATCTTAAAAACGCTTGAAACGATTTGGATAAAATTTGGTACATCTATTTATTGTAATAAAGCGCTTGTAATGCTCTACCTAGAATAAGATCATTGGGTCCAGTGGCATCTCAGTGGACACCACAGCCAATATTATTGAGAAAAAAATACGCCACTGACTTTTTGTGAAGATTTTATATTTTTCCGATTAGGCAATTAAAAATGCAATAGTCTTTTGTATTTTCTTCGCCTCTTGCTTTGTTTTGATACTAAAAAGTTTTCATAAAAAACATAAAATAAAATTTAAAATTAAAAAATAAACAATTTTGACCTTAGTCAATAAGGAAAATGACGATTTCCGATAATATACAGGAGTGTTAAGTTATATTCAGAGTTGGGTCGAATACTGAAATTCGGTATTCGAATACAAATACGAATACCGTAAAGAAAAAGTTTTCGAATACTGAATATATTTTGAAGAGCAAAAAAAAGTTTCTCTCTTTTCAAAACAAATTTAAAAAGCAACAACACTCTTACTCCTTTTATTTTATTTTTTTTTCGTTTTTTTGTAAGAAAAATTCTTGGCTTACTTTTTTTCTTAAAAATATTTGCAGTAAATCCCTTATGGACGACACTGACAAAAATTTATTTTTTTGTACATCAAAATCTGTTATTTGAAGCATAGAAGAAGTCTTCCAAATTTCCCAAAAATATCTGCATTGATAAAAAAGTAATTGTAAAAAAACTGCTGTTTTTCCTAAAATTTAACACCTTGTAGTTCGAAAAGTAGAACGTTTAAAATATAGTATATTCATATAAAGTTTTTTCTTATTTTTGTTGGAGAATCGTCCCTCAAAGTTTGTCGGTAAAGTTAGTGGATACCCTTAAAAAATACAAATAAAAATGTTCCCCTCTAAGAGCTTTTTGATTTAAAATATCATAAAAAAATAAAAGTATTAAATTATAAATTACCAAAATCCGATCTGTTTCTGACTTCCTGTACAATTTAAAAACCATGTAAGTCAAAAATATCAATTTACAGGAGATAAAGTTTAATGTTTTTTATGTTTAAAAACTTTCCTATTGTTAAACGACTGACTTTACTTTTAGAAAGGGGGTACATACTATCTACCAGATAGTTATAATTTAAACTAAAAACTGACATAATAACATTTATTATACACATTAAACATTCCTTTGGTGTAAAATGGAGATAAATACATATAAGTTTAACTTTTTTGGAATAAAGAGAAATTTTTACAATTAAAAAAAAAATAAGTAAGTTTTACAACCAGCTTAAGATGCGTAAAAAATAACGTAATATTACTAAAAATAATCAAATAGTAAGTATTTAAAATCAGGATTTGAATACCAGGATTCGAATACTGCTATGTAAATACCAGGATTTAAATACCGATATTTAAATATCAGTATTCGAATACCGGTATTTAAATACCCGTATTCGAATACCAGCATTCGAATAGTAGTATTCGAATACCAGAATATTCAAAAACGATATTCAGAATCCAGAATACCGAATACTGACCAAAAAAGTATTCTGTCGAATACCGAATACCAAAAAATAGATCTATTCGAATAGTATTCTAATACCAGCCAAATATATTCTGTATACTATTCAGTATTTGAATACTACCCAACTCTGGTTATATTGAGGCAAATAATTGTTTATTTTTTATTTTCCTTTTTTACCATGTTGTCTATGGGTAGCTTTTATGAGAAATTAAAGGAGTATTAATTTTTTTCTCGAAACAAAGTAAGATCCGAAAAAAATTAGGAGACAAAAAGTTGCATTTTTAATTGCTTAGTGGACCAATAATATTAATCTAGCTAAAGAATTATAACTGCCTTATTACATTAAATACATGTACTAGTTTTTATCTAAATCGATTAAAATATTTAAAAAATATCGACTTTTTTTAACTTTAACGCCCTGTATCTCAGAAATGAAACAAGTCCGGACATAGGTTTATAGAAACTTTTTTTTATAAAAGTCATATGAAATCACCCCCTTAAGTTTCGTACCGTATTTAGGAAACACCCTGTATACCACATTATTATAGGTGTCTTTAAAATTTGCACTTGGTAAAACTAGAGCTTGATGTTTTATTTTTAATTTAATCCTGATTTATAATCTGTTTACCAAACTTTTGGCTTAGCGGCTCAAAAATTCACGTAACTTTTTCATTAAACTTAAAAATTTACAGCCAAAAGCCGAAAACGAAGTGCAATACAATTTGCGACAGCAGACATTCGTGAATAATAAAAACTTATTTTCTTTTAATATTTCACTCTTAAAATTAGGGATATTTCTTATTTTCCTTTTTGTTTTGCTTTCGGTGATTACAATTCTGACAAGCAAATGCCATGATAAAAATCAATATTTTAGAAATATACAAAAACTAAATTAGCTGGTGTGAAATATCCTCGGAAGATTGCTTTAGGTATTCTGTTCTTTTATTTAAAAATGTTCAATCTTTATTTTTGGTAGGTCACGTTTTTGTGTCAAAATTTACTTGTTTAGGGGTTAAGTGGTAACTCATCTTAAAGGGGTTTCGAGAAAATTCACACACAATTCCGGTGTCCAGCTGCTTACACCTATAACTTTTATATTTAATCAGTTCGGTTGATTTCTATTACTTTTTTAGAATATCTTATATCTAGGGAATGACGTCTTATACATTCTTTATTTTATCCAAAGAAGTGAGTTCAATAAAACAAATAAACTAAAAAAAGATGGGGTAACTTCTTTAGAAGTTTAAACGAAAAAAAGTATAGAAATGATGGAATTCTAATAGTATGGAATAGCTCGGGGCTATCCAAACTGTCTTAATTGGGAAATACAAGGAAATAAATTATACTGGAGTCCAAATCGCAGAAATAATCAATAATCCAAAAGTGCTGTAAACTGGCGTAACGTAGGCAAATACAAGCGAGGGCGAGTCTTATCTGCGAGGCCACTTTTGTTGATGAAGATGAAATATTGACTAGTAAAACCTAAAAAATAAATAAATATATTATAGAACCATTAAATAGATTTAAAAAATGCCACGTTTGATATATTTATCTTTAATAGTTTCGAAAATATGACCATTTAAATCTGAAAAATACTATACGTATTTCCACTCTACCTATACCTACAGAAGAAAGCTCAGACTGTAGCTATGATGGAAATTATATCTATTATTTTTTGACTTTAAATGGTCATATTTCAGAAACTATTAAAGACAGATATATCAAATGTATTATGGTGTAAAGGTCTTTAAAATACATATTTAATGGTTGTATAATATACAGGGTGTACCATTAAAACAATGTAAGTTATATCCATTTTTTTAATTAAAATAGTTTTGTGTAATCTCAATAACGGAAAAAAACTTGATAATTCACTGTACAAGTTGGTTTTTGGATCATTTAGGTTGGGAAATAAAGAAGTTATAGGCATTTAAAATGTGGACAAGTTCGACTGAACGCACTGTATAAAATGCCTTTAAAATTTTATTAATCGATATGAATAAATAATTATGGGTAAAATATTTTTTATGTTATTTATCATATAAAAATATGCAGCCGTAGATGAAATAATATGCTGTTCAATTAAAAAAAAACATGTATCTGCGTTTCGCTACTATATAATAAAATAATACCTGTAAGGATTTTAATTGGTTACTTTATTTGCACCCAAGCTGCATGCAACCCAATAAATGAGTCATAATTAAGGCGTCTCAGATTGCTCACTATTATGGTAATTCGGCTTCATTTTTAGAATGCGGTATTACGAGAGCTACGGCCAGAATTTTGTGAAAATACCTCTGAACAAAGATATTTTATTTACAACCATGTATTTAATGTTGCTATTTGCCTAGTCAAATAGCATTTAATTCTATTTGCCCAAGCAATTCTTAGGCAAACGGAAACAGAAATATTTGCATAACCAGACGGTCATGCAAAATTCTCACATTATTTTCATGTAGTCATTTGCCTAGGCAGAAGTCATTTGCCTAAAATAACCATTTGCCTGCGCATACATACTATTATTACTACTATACTTAAGTAGTATAGAGAGACAAGCTGTTTTAACCGACAAGAAAAAGAAAGAGATTTAATGTTCGACTGTCTATTTTCTGTTTTTTTTTAATCTTTGTGACACCAAAGGATGGCTTATGATTAAGTACTATAGTACCGTGGGTGTCGAGTTATTAGATGTTTAAGCCATCTTTTCCTCTGTCAGTCAACGTTGTCCAATTACTAAAACATGTAATCACCTGTTATGGATGTAATTATGACCTATAAATGATTTATTTAAATTTAACGCTAAACAATGGGGCATTTATCTCATTTTTTTAAATAAATAAGATAGACGGATACACGTTGAAACTATAGTCCTCAAATAATCGATGATAGACAAATTTACTTAATGTGTTATTTTTGCACGGGAAGTAAAGTTATAAAAATCAAATGAGGATAAAATTTTAAATTATTGACTTTTTTTGTACGTGTTTTTATAATGGTCAACTTATTTACTTAATTATCAAAATGAGCTAGTTGACCTAAAAATTCCACATTATAATCAATAACCTATTCACCAGGTGCCTATGTAAGTATATATTTTGAATTGATGTGACTGTGAACTGATACTTTTTACCCGCTTAACACCAGAAACGTTTCAAAAATCACGTAGGCGGCGTCCACTGGATTACCATCGAATTTCTTCAGCATTTCAAAGCCAAGTAGCTTAAAAATGATAATGGAATCAAGTCAGGTAGGTACTGTCTACATGGACGACATTAAATCTTTATTTTTTAAGTTTTTTTTTAATGTTTGTGTTTGTGAGGCTACTTTGTTTAAAAAATACATTAATATACTGTTTGGAAATCGGATACTGACTTGAAATTGATTATGCGATTAAAGCCAGTAAAAAGCTAAACAACAGGGTATTGAACCGTTCAATTACTTTTGATACCGTTTTATAAAGTGCGTCGAAAACCAATTCGTAAACTATTGGATACCTGTTGATGTTAGATAGATAACCTGTGGTTTAGAGCTATTGTATATTGTGTATGTTACGCCGAATTTGTGTAATTGCCAATTTCATGTATTCGGCAAAATTAAGATTTTGCCTAATTCGTGAAATAAGCTGTTCTGTTACATTGGGAGTCATGGTTAGTTCTGGTTAGTAAATATTTTTTTATAAAGCAAATTAAAAACAAAATAAAAATTTACTAACCAGAACTAACCATGACCATCCCAAGGTGACAGTTTTATTTAATGCTTATTTTACAAATTTATTTTTACGAATTTTACGAAAGCAAAATTTTGCCGAATACATAATACCGGCAATTACACAAATTCGGCTTAACAAACAAATATACACGTCTTGATTGCTCGATACCTTTAATCTAGTTTCTGTGTGTTGAACATCAGCAGGTAGAGATTTGATAGGGAACGCAAGACTCACAAGCATCTCCTTTTCACGCACTGGCAAAAATTGCCCATAAACTTTTTGAAGTGAGACGAAGTTATGTATTCCACTAAATATTTTATCCATTTTGGTAACTGATCTGGTAATAAATAGGAAAAAAAAGTTTTAAATTATCGCTGAGGTGGAAAAATACACATAAAACTTTCATTAACTTTATTACCTACGTTTTTTTTAACAATACACCATTTTTAAGGGTAAGGGGAAAGATTTAAAGAAGCGATTCACTGCGTCCTTTAAAACACTCTTTACAAATTGGTCCTCAAGAGTCCAAAGAGACATCTATTATTGTAACTACAATGTTATGGTCATATGACCATAAGAAATGCCTATTACTTATTTCTTCACGGACGAAAGAAAATCAAGATATCAAATTTAATCAGAAATGCATGGAAATTTTAAAAATATTTTTTTCGCTACTTTTTAGCGTACTATATTTTTCTTTAAAAATATTTAGTTCAAATCCCGCTTATTTAGTTTAAATACCGCTTAAACCCCACTGAAAAAAAAAATTGTACATCAGAAAATGCTTGTTATATGCCTGTTATAGCAGAGTGGCTGTGTACCAAATTTCATTAAAGTATTTAGACTGGCATGACATATATTAAAAAAATAAGATACATACCGCCCTGTATCTAAGAAAATAAGAAATTTGACATTTAAAGTTTTCTTCTTAAAATCACCTATATGTAGAAAAATTCAATAAAGTATTTTAAAATCAAAAACACTTACTGATAATAATTGTTTATTAAAAATAGATAACTGACAAAAAAATATACGATTTATTTGCCTTTCATACCGTTTGGTTCTTCCCCCAAATGATTCATTGGAAACCGGCTTGCATCCTGGGTCAGGCTAGTGCGCTCTGTTCATTCATGCAACATGTGCCATTAGAACGAAGTAAAGATTAGACAACTACGCCTTACTCCTCTATCTTATCCAAATAGCTTTTTTATTACATGTTACGAGTCCTTATCAACGTTATATCGCTAGTAATTTCTATTATTATGTAGTTTTGCAGTTAAGTCTTGTTAAGGTCAGCCAATTTAGAATAGTACATATACCGAGTGGTGCGTCGGCGAACGGCACATAAGAAGTCCCATGTAAATTTTAGGGGATATAATTATTGGCTCCCCTGTACATTTTACAGAAAAAAAATGTAAGATAACTTTTTGAAGAGACCAATATAACAAACCCTCGTGCCAAGTTTCAAAAAATTTGAATAAGCAAATCTTGAATTATTCAATTAAATGTAATTGCAAATTACCTACAAAATTTTCGGTATCGCAAAAGACAATTGTAGTTCACTATAGACTCCCAGAACAATGCTAAATTTTTGGTCATTAGTTTGGACGCTGTCTTGACTTAATTTATGAAGCGGCAAATTGTACGTACTGTTTACGTGTGTACTCAATGGATATTAGTTAAGACAATATTTATTTCATTCCGAAGGCGAAGCCGCCAAATACACAAAAAATAATAAAGCAAATAAACCCTTTTGTGAACAATGATTTATTGCAGCAAAAAATATTCAACCTGACGAGTACGCCACGTGCCACAGTTTTATAGCAGGCCAGAGACGAAATAAGAGGGTGTTCTTTAAGTACGTGATACGTGTTTTCGCGATGTTTTTATTTATTTATCTAAAAAATATGTAAACAGGCTCTGTCAGAGGCTACGTGCTTTCGAAAAGGTTTGTTTACTTTATCATTTTTGTGTACTTGGCGGCATCGCTTTCAGAATGAAATAAATATGGTTTTAACTTTACTTAGAACACATAATCTTATTTCATCTCTGTCCTGCTATAAAAGCTGACACGTGCCGTAAAGAATTATAAACTCGTCGGGTGTATTATTTATTGATGCAATAAATCATTGTTCACAAAAGAGTTTGTTAACATTAAATAATTTGCGGCAGCCCAGAATAAATAAAATCTGGTCCCAACTATACCGGGTGGTGCGTCGCCGAGCGGAACATATTGGCTCTCCTGTACATTTTACAGAAAATAATATAACTTTTGAAGAGACCAATATGACAAATCCTCGTGCCAAGTTTCACAAAATTTTAATAAGCGAATCTATTCAATTAAATGTATTGCAAATTACCTACCAAATTTTCGGTATCACTTAATTATGGATACTTTTCCGTCGATTGAATAATACATAATTTTCTTTCAAATAAAGACTTTCACTGATATATTGACACTTTTGCTCATGTCAGTGACAACATTTATTTTACAGGGGCCTGTTTAGTTTTAGTAAAATCCTAACTAGCTTTAAATTTACATGGGATTTCCTATGTTTCGCTCGGTGACGCACCACCCGGTATACTTAATTAAAAAGAAACTATATAGACTGCGATTCAGCAGTAAAGAAGCCACGCGGTCATTAGTTCTGTCTCACTTTCAAATTATTCCCCTTTTTGTTGCTCGCACACTATTTAAACGACGCGATTAGAAAGAAATATGTTGATTGCCGTCTTTATTTGTAAGACGCCTGTGGCTTCTTTACTGCTGAATCGCAGTATACCCGTCTCGCCCTAATAATTTGCGCTACAAGATGCTAATTCTATCAAAGTTTTTTAATACCGCCAAGATCTATACAACCATCCTATTTAAAAAGATGGCAAATCAATTTGAACTGATATGTACGAATTCTTAAGGGGGTCAAAAACATTGTTTTTCAGGGAGTGCGGGCGACCTGGCCCGAGCGTGTCACTCGACCGACAACGAATAATTAGGAAGGTCTGGACTGTTCGATGGAGACAGTTGCATTAACCAATTATACAGTCGATCATTTTTGTTTTTAGAAGTGATTTTTAAACAGTGGCAGACAGGAACTTTCTATTTTTATTTTTGGTTCGTAGGTATAATTTTATAAAATTAAAAACAGTATTTCAAATTCGGGTGACTGTCTCTAAGTAATCTTTACCTATTTAAAAATTTTGCCTACCGTACTGTAAATACCATTAAAACCACTGGCAATGGCTTTTTCAAATATTTTATCTTAGTTTGAAAACACATTTTTCCTACGACCACATGTGAAAATAGTAAATAGCACACTGTTTTCATGCATACAAAATGCGTTTTATTACACTAGTGTTGCAAAGTATAATATAAAGCTGTTATCGCTGTCATTGTTATTTAAAATAAATTTGAAGTTATCAGGCTGTTAATGGGATATACATTGAAAAAGCCATGCAATATTTTTTTAAATGAGTCCCTTTTGAATTCTAAAATAATGAAAAGCTACTAGGTAGGTGATTTTTGATATAAAAATATTGTCAAACAGTATAATACCGCAGTAAGGAAAAGTATATACAGGTTCAGTTAAATAATATAACACATAGGCAATGTGAAGAAAAGAGACAATCTAACTAAATACCAGCATGTAAACAGGCGTGAATCATAGTGCTTGTTTTGTTATTCTATTGCCGGCCGATGAACCAAAACGCATTGCTCATATTGTATATCACCCTGGTGTTGCAAAGTTTTCAATTGTTTTCTTATTTTTTCTGTGAAGGCAAACAACTTAATTTTTTTGGTGAATAATTTGTGGTCGTAGGAAAAATGGTGTACATTACTTGTGTGAAAATCACTGAAAATGTCAGTTTCCACCCTTGAAATGTAATATACGATTACAAGACGGTTTACAAAACACTAAGAAGGCATGTTTTATCCATGTTAAAGCCATATGACCATGCAGAGAAATGCTTTTTAGTTTTTGACGCAAAAACCGTGCGTCGGACGAAAGAAAATGAAGAGATCCTATTTGCGCAGAAGTAGAAACACAAAAAAAAATAAGAAAAACATGTTGTGCATCAGAAAGTCCGTCGTAATTCATAGAGGTTGTTTAATTAAAATATACAGAGTTGATATGAAGCTTTACCACCCTGTATCTTAAAAGACATTTAGGACATAGATTAATTAGAACTTCCCAAATTATCAAAGGATTCACTTCCTTAATAATCAGGATCTTATTCTGAAACACCCTGTACAATAAAAGCAGCACTATTCTTAAGTTTTGAATAACATCTAATTAACGGAAAAAATATTAAATAACAAAATATATATATATATATATATATATATATATATATATATATATATATATATATATATAATATAAAGCAACAAGTTATTTATATAAATGTAGCATTTTATATCAATAAATTCGTACGTTTTTACACTTAAACTTGCCCAAAAGACAAAAGCTATTCGAAAACTGCTTCAAGTGTCTGGTAATTTAAAGAATGTTCATCACTCACGTTCAATTTCAATAATAATGGACTGTACTGTGTAAGGAGAATGAACGTTTAACTTCCTTTCAAGAAAAGCGTAAAAGACTATGGCCGGGTATAAGTAAAAATGACCACACTGACAAAAATTACAAAATAAAGTGATTAAAAAAAATCGACGTAAAAGAAAATACTATTTTAAAATTATAAATCATAATACAGGGTGTAATTTAATTGATGGCTAAAAA